>PVHY01032522.1:0-11815 GCA_004024945.1 Uropsilus gracilis
AAAAAAAAACAGAATTAACTGGAAGTAAAGGTTTCAATCCTTTTTAGATTTGTTGAGTTTGAGAGTATCTGAGCATACATGTAGCAGATAATCAGCAACTGTGGTTACTGGTAGTTACAAACTTGATGTCATTATGAAGCGATAGTTAAATTCATGTTAGCCAGGTCATGTAACTCTCAACCCACTGTAAATATACATTTTTAGAGTGCTTATATCCACCATAACTGTGTACTTTAGATGTAGTATTTACGATGACTATATCAATCTATTTATCATTAATTTATATATCTCTGATGTTGTTCTCCAAAGCCTTTAAATGGAGGCTAATGTTAAATGAAGAAGCATAAAACAACAAAAACACATGCAAAGAAAAATGACCTAAAATTGAAGGTATTGAGAGTTCTTCAGGACTACTTCTTATAATCTAGAAGGTGGACAACGTTAGCATACTAATTCTCAATTTATTGCCTAGTTCTTTTATACTGAATATCTACCTAACAAAGATATCACTATTTTTTCAGAGATCCAGTTTTTGCTTTTTAGTACATCACTTGACAATGCTCTCAAAATGAAAATTAACAATTCTATGAGATTTCTTATGAAACTTTCAAGCATCAGCTTAATTCTTCAATTTCTAAAATAACAACAATACTGAACTGTTTTCTTTGAGTTTTAAAACTATTTTGACCATTCTGCAGTGTGCACAAATACTGATCATGATGTACACTTGAAACTAGTGCTATATGTCAATTATACTTCAATAAAAGAAAAAATTTTTTTCAACAGCTTAAAGAAAAGAATCATGAACAAAACTCTTGACATTTCAAAACTGTGTGTGGCAACCATGAAGATTAGCACTCACACAATTTCCAAGAGCTACTAAAAATAGATCTTGTGCAATTGGGCAAAATGAGTGGGTGGATAGATTTTTTAAATATGGCCATGACCGCTGAGATTTTCTGTTGTCATCACTGTGCTCTATAAACTAGGAGAGTGTGGTTTTCTTTCTTTTAGGAGTATTCTATTACTACTCTGGAACCAACACATTATATATATATGAAGGAATAACTCCTGTTATTGTTTTTAATAGTAAACCACTGCTCCTATGTCCCTTGTCAAATAATTTGCTATTAGCAATTCACCATTCTAATTTCTAATATTCCAAATTGCTAGAGCATTTTTTGATGATTCACGATTCAGCTTCTGAACCCTTCTAATCACATTGCTCAGCAATGACTAAATTACTACCATCATTTGGAACTGACATTCATGAAAGAATTTGAGTTCCACTGCTGGCCAACATCTTCCTTTTTGTACTTAACTTAAGGCAGAATCTTCTCATTGAGAAGTAAAAGTGAACTGGGAATATCAGGATAACCAGGACTATGTTCTGCTTCAAAGAATTCATTTTGAGCAGTCAGAGAGTATACAGTAAGATAAGTGAAATAACAGAGATTTCTTCACATTTACAGTTTAATCGTTTGCTAGCTTACACAAAGGAGAGATAAAAAAGAACACTCTTATTCTATGTCATCCTGTACAAGTACACAGAGTCCAAACTTTTCACTCCCAATGTTACCTATGAGACCGGGTAGATCAACTTATTTCATTCAATCACACAAGGATATTGAAAATTATGTCTTTGAAATGTCACAATCAATAGGGATTTGATATTAACAATAGTACAACAATGTAGTCAGCTAGACAAAAAATAAACTGGTTTACAGGAAACCTGTATTTAACATGGAGCAAATCCAAACACAGTAGTGGGAGAAAGTTATCATACAAGAAATTAAAAAAAAATTCTTTCATGGCCCATAAGGTAAATTTCAAAAGTACAATGCCCAGCAACAAAATCTACTAGTTAAAAGAGGGATGTGGAGAAAGTGGAAGGGACTCAACAAAGAGTCACAGAGATGATTAAAGGGTTGAAAAAAAGGAGCCAGAAATTATTTTGCCCAAGTTAGAGAAGACTACTAGGTTTCTTAATAATAGTATTCAAGCATCACATGGGTTGTTACATATGAGATGATGAACAGTGCTTTCTATCTCAACTGGTGAGTGAACAGAAGAAACAGACTTTGATTACAGCATGAAAGATCTAAGTTAGATATAAAAAAGAACTCTGAAGTCAAATGAATCATTGGATGAGAAACCTCCTGCACCTGTTCTTTAAGTGATGCTATTCCATAAGACTCTTCTTAAATTCTGTATCTTGTCTCACCTTATGTGTTCTCTTTGGTTTATTTCATTTACTCTAAATTACTCATTATAAGCCAATAAATCCCATATATATATATATATATTTCTAGTCTGTACTTTCCAAATGCCACCTATACTCCGTATTTTTTTGTATTATCTGTTCTATCACAGTAGTATCAAAAAGATACCCTTGTTGCTCTGGTATCAGTTCTATTTTCAGATATATAGTATGTCTGAAACTTTTCATTTAAAAGCAACTCTAATCATGTTATTATTCCCTTGCTTCAAATTGTCGCTGGGTAGTTTTCCATCTTACTCACTTATCCACTGTCAGTTCTTACCACTCCTCACATTAGTTCTAAGATAATTTCACTTCTTACATCATACTTACAACACATACTTTTATGTCTATGTGCTTCTCTAAGTCGCTATACTCTGCATACCTCCCGGAAAACACTTTCCCACTTCTTTTTGTGGTCAACTTGTATACTCTTCAGTGTCAGGCTCACCAGTTGCTAATGATTCTCAATAAATTTTCATAAAACTGCATGGAAATATCTCAAGTACTTTAATACTATAGTATTAATATCTTTCTAGGCCTTATATCCAATAGAAAACTCACTTAGAAAACATAAGTAATTTACTTACAGAATCCAGTGCTCAACCTTCAAAAGTGGTATACACCAGATTATTCTGTTTATCACACTGGATTTAGGCTGCTGTTTGTCTGCTACTATTTGCTACATCCTCTCAGGTCAAATTCTTCCACTAAGGAACCCAGCACCTTTTCCTTGCTCTCAGTCTAGCAGGGTTATCTGTATATGCTTAGGCAGTTTGTGCATATCAATCTCCAAATCGATTCTTTAAACACTACTCTGAAGTAGGATTGGGGTATCTACTTTACAGGTGAAAAAAGTTACCACCAATATGGTGATGGCATACATGTATGTACATAGTATCACACATACTATATGTAGGTACATATATCTTCTATGAGCTATAACCTAAGCTTGTCTTCTTAAATGCCTTAAAATAACTCAAAATCAAATTTCCAAAAATGAAATATTTTAATTCCCTCCCTAAACTTTGTTCTTCTGATGTCACCTGTTTTAGTAAATGATTTCAGAAACTTGAGTCAACCTCCACACTTAGCTCTTTTTCAATCTTCATATTTATCACCAACTTTTTAAATCTCTCAAAGTTGTCCAATTCTCTCTGCTTTAACCATTATTATCCTAACCCAAGCTTTCATCATCTCTTGTAATTGCCTCTGTATTCCCTTACCCATTCTCTACAGTCAAAATGATAACAAAATTAAAATGTGATCATAGTATTTCGTGCTGACCCTTTTTCTACTTCATTCAATTCAGCAAACTTTTTTTCCTTATCAAAAAGACAAACTTAAATCTGCTAGGGGACCCTACACAATGAGCCTCATCCACTGTGTCATATACCTACCTCAGTCACTCCAGTCACTGAGGCTTGCTTTTCACCTTCAAACCGGTGATGAGCCATTCCTCCAGAGGCTTCTGCATAGTCTTAAGAGCCATCTTCTCTACCTCTCTATGTTAACTCTTAATCATCCTTCAAATACCAACCTATGAGTCACTTTTATGGAGTCCTCTCTGATCACTGCAGAGTGTCAAGTCAAATCTATTATAAGATCCAACAGTACCATCCTCTTCTTTCTTTTCATATTTGTGATTGTGCCTGATTGCAACTTCCTCCATCAGTTTGTAAGCTTCATGAGAGCAAAGACTATGTCTAGTCTTGTTCATCTTTTATCTCAGTACCTACTATAGAATCTGGCATGTAAAGTTGAATATTAAAAAGTTGAATACATTTAATTTGTTGGTTTAAATTTATTAGATACTGAGCTAAGTACTTTATATACATCTCATTAAAATTTCAGAGCAGACTTACCAAGTTATTATAATTCTATTATTAGCTCCATTTTGCAAAAGGGAAAATTTTGGGGAAAAGGTAATTTTCCCAAGTCTCAGGGTCCAAATAATGATGTCCTCTGCAGTATATTGTGCATGTGTGACTGGTGCCCGTTATTTGTAGATATCTTTGTAGATGGAAATGTGTTAGCTAAAGGAACTAAAAGCATGTGAGAAGGAAGGAATCTTTTAATCACAAATTGATCATTTGTCTCTTACGCAAACCTGAAAATCTTGAAATAATTTAGGAGTCAACCACAAAATCCCATGGTTGTTAGATCAGGTTTCTTAAACAGAAGAAAAAAGTAGGCTGTGCCTGAATTGTACTTGTTTAATGAGCCTAATTGTTTCACTGACCAGTGAGGCATAATGACTTTGCACAGTACAACACTAACTGTGACGGGCCTGGGGAAATACATCTCCAAGCAGTCAAAAAACTTAGCAAGCCAAAATAATGACTTGATTCAAATTTTACCAACAAGAAAACAACTTACCTCACTTCTGTGGAACTGCAGGCTCATGAGGCTCATAGTACCACAGATTCAAGCAATCCCCAACCTCAGCTTCTCAGGTAGCTGGGATTATAGGTGTGTGCCACCACACCCAGCTATTTTTTGGGACCAGGTCTCACTATGTTGCCTCAAGAGGGACTTGAATCGCAATCCCTAGTCCCAGCCACTTTATAGGCTGAAGCTTACAGGCATGCGCCACCGTGCCCGGCCTGACCACTACTTCTCCCATCCAAGTACTAAGCAGGCCCGACCCTGCTTAGCTTCCGAGATCAGATGAGATTGGGCGCGTTCAGGGTGGTATGGCCGTAGACCTGACCACTACTTCTTAAAAAGAAAAATCCATCTATATGCCATGTTAATGGCAGCACTATTTACAATAGCTAGGATATGGAAACAATCTACATGCTCACTGATACAGGATTTGGTATATCCACAAAACAGAATCCTATTGAGCCATAAGGAAAAATAAAATTTTACCAATCACAGCAAGATGGACAGAGCTCAAGGGAATTATGAGTAGTAAAAAAAAAGTCAGAATGACAAATATTGGACATTTATATAGGAGATGATTTAAAAAAACAAAATACTTAACAAAGACTGGCAGACACTAATAAACAAATTGTTTATTTGTGGTTAAGAAGAAGGAGCATAGGGGAAGGTCAAAGGAGTATAATGAATGTTACTATGGGGAAGAACACCAAACCAATGTACTTGCATATTTCTTATAAATACTTTGTATGCCCAATGGCTAAGCATATCCCAGTCTGAAGAACATGGGTGGTTCTGAAGTAGAGTTTTCTTTGAAGCAGTCACATTCCAATTCCTGACTGCATCTTCAACCTAGAACACATGGGAAAGACACACTAAAGATATCTTTGGGATGATGAGGATTTTTGGTAAGATCTATTTCATATTTCTGTTGATTCTATTACCTTTAGTTTCAAAGTGTGATACTTAATGATTTCAATATAACCTACAAATTCCTGGAGGAAGAGAGTTACCTTACTTGGAACTTAAGCCCCCAGAAAGCTATTGCTTGATGTTGTATAAACCCCTCCTTCCAGGTATACTCTGAACACTTACAACCTTAGCATCTCTCTTGCATGTTTTCTTACCTGGTCTTCTTGAAGGTGAGTTTGCATTTGGATTTTTGCTTTGCATTTATAAGTCTCGTTTCGTTTCTTTTCTTTTCTTTTCCTTTTCCTTTTCTTTTCCTTTCTTTCCTTTTCTTTTCTTTTCTTGATAGTAGGTCTCTCACTATGTTGCCCAGGGTACAACGGGAGCCTGTGGTTCCATGGGCAAAAATAGTGAGATCCAGTTTCAACAACAACAACAACAACAACAACAAAAAACCTATGTTGCCCAGGGTACCCAAAGACTCGTGATCCCTGGCCTCAGCCTCCCATGCAGCTGGGATTACAGGTGCACGCCTGTAATCCATGCCCAGCTACTTCTTAGAGACTAGGTTTCCCTATGTTTCCCTATGTAATAGGAAACATAGGGAAATGCCCAGCTACCATGCCCAGCTACTTCTTAGAGACTAGGTTTCCCTATGTTTCCCTATGTAATCTTGAACCTGCAGACTCAAGCCATCTCTGGCCTTGGCCTCCTAGTGCTGGGATTACAGGCGTGTGCCATCGCTCCCGGTCTCTGTAAGTTTATTTTTAAAAAGTGGATTAGTATAAAATTTGTCGCTACTAAAAAGAACCTAGTTAGTCAGCCTCTCAGGGAAATGAATCTGTGAACTAAATAGGATCTGTGAACTAAATATTTGGAATGAATGTCATATATAAATCACTACTGTTCATGAAGTTTTAATAATTCACTTTTCAATGAAAATAAATCTCAAATCCCTAACCCATTATTCCCATTCTTTATAGACTACAGAAAAATTCATATTATAAAAAGATCTATACAAATCATATTTACAGAAGAGAACTTTTACTTTCTGATTATAGTGAGCTGTGATTAACAATAATAAACAGCAATCACAAAATAATTAGCTATCATTAAATTTAAAATTAAAAAATGTATATATAAGCTATGTTTCATTGGATTACTTAACCAATTCGGTAGTTTTTATTGGAATTATTTTTGTTAACTATAATTTTTAATTTTTTTTTTAGTAGAGAAGGCAGATTTATTGAAATATACTGCTCAGGGATGCAGTAGGCATGACATAGGAGGTCATCTGCCAAGCTATAATTTTTTAAAAGCTCAAAACAATCTACAACTATGCATTTTAAAGAAATGCCTTATGTTTATAACAAGTAAATATCTACATTTAAGACCTATCAAAACATAACTCTGTTCTACCAGTTTATTCAGTAAGATTCTGACCTATAATTTAGTCTTTTTTCAAAAGTTCAAGGTTGTGGGTGCTGGAAATTTGCACATTTATATATTGATTCACTCAGTAAATCCTTACTGATTCCTTGCTATGTTATAGTTATCTTCCAAATGCTGAGCAAAACCAAAATGGCCCCTGCCCTCATGACTCTAAGTTTAATGGAATATACAATATGAAATAATCACATAATTTAAAAGTTGCAATTGTGACAAGTGCTATAAGAATTTTTAAATGCAAGGAGAATCCTAACAGGATAATTGAATGTTGAGTGCAGTGGGTGGTCAGAGAAGACTACCTGGGGAAGTGACCTAAGAAGGTGGGTTAAGTAGAAGGGGAGAGGTTGTGCAAAAGTGAGACAGGGCTCAGAGCAAACTGGGAGAAGAGAAGGGCTAGTTTCCACAAGAAAGAGTTGGGGGAAGGGGAGAATCCCGGTCTGGGGTGAAGCTGGATTTGTAGAAGGCAGCCAGACCACTCTGGGTTCTGTATGCATTTAAAATGTATTTCGATATAAAGATTAACAGAAAATAATTGAAACCCTTGTAGGTGGAGTGTAGTGGGGAAATCCTTGTCGGTGGGGTGTGGTGGGGTGACAAGATCAGATTTGAGTTTTGAAAATACTGCTGGCTTCACTCTGGAGAGTGGATTATCGGGCGGGGCCAGAATAAATGGCTTCTTGAGATAAATGCTGCCCTATACATATGCATGTAAACTTAGCCTTTGAAAAATAAACAGTGTAAAAAAGGGATTGGAATTTCCTAAGAAAAGAAACACTGATTTTAAGCCTTTAAATCTTTTGTTTTTATTGGGGGGGGAGGGTAATTTTAAACCTTTAAATCTTTTGTGTTTATTTGGGGGGGAGGAGGTAAAATTGGTTCATATTAAGTAAACAAAAAGAATGAAAGAACTCTGGTCCTGGGGGAAAACACCGATGATCAAAGTCAACTTTTCTCCTTAGAATGAAAATACCTTTATTGACTGTTTATTATATACTCACTATAAATTATATTCTCAATATGAACATATACAGAAAGTGTATAGTACAGAAAGTTATTAAGAAAAAATTTTAGTGACTGAAATTCTACTACTTAGGTAATTTATCGATCTCATTCTGGTGAACATCTTTTATAACTCCCTCTCAATGACTATATTCACATGCTGAATTTATAAACATAAATGCTCTAGGGACCATGTCTATTTTATTCAGCAACATATATCCCTCGGTACTTAACAAAGTAAATGCTCAATATATATTAACTAGAAAAATTATTCCTACATGTACTTTTTCTTTTTTTGGCCTCAACCTTAAGCAAATCTGTAAATCTTTCTGTACTTAGGTTTCCTCATCTATTAAATGAGATTAATATAATGACCCCAATTTACCTCACTAAGTATAATTCACAGTTATTAAATTTTTACAAATGACTGCAAGCTACATTGAAAATGTTGCTATCATATGCAACTCTGTAATTATCATTTGATTTTTTGGCTTAAATCCCTTTATTGAGGTATGACTGGCATACAGAAAGCTACACATATTTTACTGTATATACTCATGAAACAATCACCACAATCTATATGATAAACATATCCATCACCTCCAGGTTTCCTACTGCCCACTTTCTTATCACATGGTGTTTGTGATAAGAATACCATCAAACCTACCTTCTTAGCAAAATTTTAAGTATACACTGTTGTTAACTATAGGCACTAAGCTGTATTATAGATCTCTAAGGCTATTCATCTAACATAACCAAACCATTGTACCCTCTGACTAGTACCTCTGTTTTCCCCTTCTCCTAGTTCCTAACCACCACCATTCTACTAGTTTGACTGATTTATGGAATAATGCAGTATTCATTCTGTAGCTGGCTTATTTCATGTCCTCTGGATGTCCTCTGGGTTCATCCATGTTGTTGGAAATGACAAGACCCGCCTGTTTTTCCCAGGGCTGAGCATTATTTCATTGTATGTATATGATTATTTTTACTTCCAATATAAATGGAAACAATAGCTTAATACGTTTAAAAAGAATAGCTTTTATCTAAGAAGAAAAAAAAAAGAAAACATTGCCTAACAAAATAGATTACCAGGAAAGATACAGAAAATTACTCAACAAACATTTACTAATTGTTTACTACTGCCAGGTGTGAATAATAAGCAGTCTTTGTTCCTAGGTACTTCATTCTGGTGGGTGACCCTTGTCAATCCCATAGACAGAATCAACTATATTTGTCCCTAGAACCTAAAGAAGCAAAGTACTTCTACCAAGGCAGTAAAGTCAAGTCAAAGCTTGTCCATCAAAGGTCATTTGAACCAGAGGAGCTTAGGCTCATCAAAGAATTACAGTGGGACAGTATTGAGGCAACAGCCTCTATCTAGTAAGCTAAAGTGAAATTGGTGGGCAAATTGGTTGGGGATACCCCATTCTTGAGGGGTTCCCCTGGTAAGAATAAAGGGGAATTCCCTTAAAGATGGTAGAACCCCAACAGCAAATATAGGGGCTACAGGGGAGAACAGATCCCAGCTTGCTAGCAGGAGACTAGAGGGGTGGGGGAATTCTTAAAAACTCCATTCACAAAATAGGAGATCCCCTTCTGTACTCAAAGTCCCCTTATATAGGGTATTCTGACACATTCATAATTATGATCCTCTTGAGCTGTGTTTGATTTTATCTCCCTTCGGGGTTTAAAGGAATATAACTGGACACATATTTATATATCTAAAATGACAAAAATACACATACACACACTACACACTCAAAATATTTGACTTAGTTTAGCGGTCCACTGCTTTGTAACATTTGAATCTGGGGCAACTCATTCTAAATAATTAAACACAATTACAAAATTATGTTTCATAATTATAAGATAGTTTAAAATATGAATTTTAAACAAAATATAAATGAGAAAAATGCTGTCCTGACACAGTGTTATGGAGTTAAAATTGTTGGTTATACTGGTGTTTTTGATTCTCCAAAAACAGTAGCATAAACTACACAGTACGGATATATGATGAAAAAAAACCCAAAGATATGAATTCAACAGTTTGGGAATGAAAAAAACCTTAAAAGTTGAAATAAAAATTCTTAAGTCCATTTTTATTTCCCATTCTTTTAATCTTAGATAAGCAATTAACTTCAGGAACTCTCTCTTTATAGGAAAGGCAGCAGTAGTTAGAATATAATAAATAATGCATTTATTTGCAGAGTGCTTGGAATTTTACAAGCTGCATTTAAGGACAAGCCACCTTATTGTTATTACATTCTTCCATCTACTACATGGTAGCAAACATTATATGTGCCATAGGGCAACATCTTCTCAATTCTCCAAAGTACAATTTAGGTCAAGGTCAAAGATTCTACTGTTCTATACTTAATAACAACTAAAGCAAAACAGGACAAAAAATTAAAAACCTCACAAACTGTACTTATCTCAAGACCTGTATCAGAATTTCAGGTTGTTGATCTTTCCTAGCCATGTGACAGCATGGATAGGTGACAATATAATCACTAGTGGAAATATAACTCAAAGTCAAAATCTTTTGGTGGCAGATTAGTAGCATCATTCTTAACATTATAATTACATTTCATCTGCAAGGCAGAACTATAATATATTTTTGGTTGATGCACCATCTATCCTGATATTAGAATTACAGTGAACTGAGTGTTCCTTTCACTACATCTAAACAGTAAGTATATAAACTGTACGTGACTATCAACGTGCATGCATCTACTTACTGCATTTTAAAAGGTTAAGAAAAATATTTTATAGTAAATCTACAAAAATAGATCTTTAATCTTGAAAAACATACCATATCTTCCTATTATATATACAGTTTTAAACACTATTTAAAATAGAATTTAAATTTTAGATATTTAAAATAGAACTGTCCAAGGAGAACACGAATCATAAAACTAGAGGGTCTAAAAAACTGTAGAGCTTTTTAACTGTATTTTTCCTGTGCACATCCTAATGTATATTAATGTCAAACCACACCCTCCCACATAAATATCCCTTTTTCCTCACTCATTGATCTTGAATATGTTGTATGTTAGCTTGTGACTAAACTTTTCCCGTGTTTCTTAAAAAGAGTATAAAGAGCCCCTCCATGGAGTAGCATCCTCTTTTAAACTTGAAATATCATGTGAGTAAAAATAATTCAAGATTTATTTTACATTTTAAAGTGATGAGTCCCAACACTTCTTGGGAGTGTGCTAAGATTCAGCACATTAGAAATCAAGCCGGCTTAGAAGGGGTTCCAAGGTGGAAAAATCTGAAAAACTCGGCCAAGATTTTGAGTTTCATTTTCTGCTCAGCCTGTTCTTCAAAGCATTCTAAATTCCATAGGCAATGTGGAGTGAAAAATGAAGTCTGACACATTCGTTCTTGAAACACGCCATCTTCGGAGTCGCACAAAACGGCTGTCTAAGTGGACTCCTCCCCGCTCCTGGGGAAAACCCTGCCTAATATTTATAACGTTATGACATACTGTAATACTCACAAGGTGGTTGTAGAAGTATAAACACGACTGGAGCTATCTGATTGGCTGCTGGTGATGTAACACCCATGTCAATACTTCCCAGTGAACGCACGTGTTCGACCTTTTATTTAAATTTCCATTTCATCACAGCAATAAGACACTCGGGGCGGTGCATTTTCTGTGCAATGATTATTGCCCGGGGCCTGAGGTGCAGCCGCTCACACACAATGCTCCGACGAGGAGGTGTCCGCGGGGGTAGCCTCCCGGCGTGGAAAGGCACCGCCTGGTCCAGTCTTTGTGGAGGAACAAAATAAGTTCTCTTCCTTAGC
>PVHY01032523.1:0-11820 GCA_004024945.1 Uropsilus gracilis
AGTCTCCCCTGTTGCAGGACATAAAGGGTTATTGCTTTGCTAATATGCTCCCTTGCTTTTCTGTACCTGCTCAGCAGCCTTGCGGGATTCCAAGAAGTAAATAGAGAAAAAACAGGATGTATTGTGGCTTGCACTGTGCCACCCTGCAACTGTCTGTAACCACAGAAGTTAAAGGTGTTAAACTGTGTTATACAACCTGCTCTCTCTATAAATAAGCCCTGAATCTTGTGCTCAGGGCTCTCAGCATCGCTGACTTTTGGGTGAGCTGTTGAGTCCCAGCATGCTGGCTCCAGCATGCTGGTCTGAATAAACCCCGTGCTTTTGCAGAAAGAATCGTGTCAGTCTCATTCCTCCGTAGTCCCCCAGGAACAGGCCCGCCTCGGACTTAACACTACCTACTGAAGACTTTGGAAGTCAACCCAAGGCGTCCCTGCCTTGTGTGCTGAAACGCCAACACACAGAGTTCACAGACAAAAGTTAGGTCTACCCTGACCTTGTTTCCACCAAGTTCACGGACACTCCAGGAAAAGAGTTGCCTGGATGAAACCAAATGAGGAAAAGCAACGATGCAGCTGATGGTATCAAATAGACTCTATTCTGCTGATCCTTCCAGACGCCGCCTTTGCGTTCCCTACAGGAATTCTGAAATATGTCTTATCAACCCGTGATGGTTTTACCGTCGATGTTTTTGTTACATTGAAGGGTTTATCCCCCTAGGGTAAGGATCAGACAAGAGCCTTAAATGACAGCTTTTTTAAACCTTTTCTTTTGATGAAAGTGTTCCTTATGGAAGGCCAAGTATGCTGTTTTTCGTGTTGGCGCTTTTTTTGCCCCCCGTGGAGAGTGCAAGGAGTGCTCTGAAGGGGAATCAGGAAGGATTACTTAGGAGCTGTTCTTGGAAAGCAGCTTGAGAGACGGTTATCAACTACCTAAAGAGTCCCTTGTTGCCGGGCACAGTGGCTCGTGCCTGTAAGCTTCAGCCTACGAAACGGCCAGGGCTAGGGATCACGGTTCAAGTCCCACCTGGGGCCCGTAATGAGACCTAGTTCCAAAAAATAGCTGGGCATGGTGGCGCACGCCTGTCATCCCAGCTACCTGGGAAGCTGAGGCTGGGCATGGCTTGAGTCTGTGGTACCCCGGGCAATGAGAGCCTGCGGTTCCACGGGCAAAAACAGCGAGACCTGGTCTCAAAAAAAAAAAAAAAAGAGTCCCTTGTCCAGGAAACCACAGTGCATGTCAACTGACACCCTCACGGCTCCAGAACGGCCCATCAGTCACCAGGGAGATGCAGCGACATCGGGGTCACCATCAAGACGCTGGTGACCGTGCCAACGTGAACAGTGCAGGAGGTGAACTCCGTGTCCCTGCTTTGGTTTGCTGAAACACCAGCACATGGAGCTCACGCCTCCAGATAAAAGTCAGGCCCACCCTGACCTTTGTTTCCACCAAGTTCAAGGACATTCCAGGAAAGCAGAGTTGCCCGGATGAAACCAAAGACTCCTCTGGGCGGCGCCACTGGTATAGTGGTATCATGCAAGATTCCCAAAGACTCCTCTGGCAGCCCCCAAACCCTGCCCTTGGCAGGCCTATCAAAGGGAGTCTGAGAAACGCGATCCATCTAAGGAATGCACCTGGAACACAGCAATACTATATCCACCAGGGGAAAAGTCTTCCTGGGGATTAGTGTGGGCTCTGAAACCTGAGGCTTCGCCAGCGCTCATAATTGTTCTCCCAATTAATGGGAAGGGCAGGCACCATTCTCTCCGCACCGACAAGCAGGCCCCCTGGCTCTGAGGCTGGCTGAGCCATCCGCCTCGATGCCTGCCTCCGCTGAGGAGGCCTCAAGGTGAACGAGCTTCCCCGTCAACCTCACGCCTGCCTCCTTCTTGGCAGCTCAGCCATGCCCCGACCTTGGCGAGGACAATGGGCAGAGCGATGCCTGATTAACTTTCCATTTATAACCCAATTATTCTGCCATTGGCACCTCTCTCCTGCGAGCACTGACAGAAAATCTTTTGCAAAACAAAATGTAATAAATGGCAAATCGATGGGACTTTTTTAAAGTTTGCCCTCAAGTTGGCCATCTCGAAGCGATGCCTGCAAGAAGAGGTTCACCTGGACAAGCCACCCACGTCACGACCCGGCTGGGCTGGCTCTGAAGGAGACCTGACCACATCAAACGGAGACGGAGAAACTCCTTCTCGTTCATTTTTAACCGGACAGACAGAGAAGAACTATTTTCTTCCACCTATCAAGGAGGGAAGGGAGGCTTCCAGAAAGCCCTTGTCACGCTAAAATTACCCCCCATGCTTCGCAAGGTCAAGGAAGGACACAGTCTTCCATGGTTGCTCCAGACACTGCCCTCTGTGGTGCCACCAGACACTCCTTCAGGTTGGCCCAGCTGCCTCCTTTCTCTTCTTTTTTTGGAATATTTAAGCTATACTGTTTCATTTTTCTTTAAATCGTGTGGTTACCTATTTATTGTTTAATGTTACTTTATGGTACATAAAATACTCTGAAAAGTAATATCTGAAGAGCCATTGACTTACTACTGGGCGCAATATTTTTTATCATTTTAATTAATTAATTAATTAATATTTATATTTCACATCTTTGTATTCCTGGGGATCACCCACCACCTTCCCTCCCTGACCGCTCCCTCTCGCTTCTCCCTCCTACTCCCCCAGTTGTGCTCTTTAGTTTGGTTGTTGGCTTGTTTTGGACTTTGCTTCCTGGTCTTTTGCTTGTTTTTCCTGTGTCCCATACAGTAGTGAAACCATTTGGTTTCTGTCTTTTTCTTTCTGACTTGTTCCTGCTGATATGATGTCTTCCGGATCCATCCGTGTTCTCATAAAATCGTCAAATGTGTCGTTTTTAATTGATGAGTCATAGTCCATTGTGCATAACACCTATGTCACTCAAACTTTTCCCAACAATTGAGAAACGACAAAAACTGCCAAACACATTCTACGGAGCAAACATCACACTCATACCAAAACCAAAGACAGCCCTAGGTGAGACAGCTATAGACCAACTTCCCTAATGAACACTCAACACGGACACAGAAACTTTAAACAAAATCCTAGCAAAGCGAATACAACGTGGCGTAGAAAACACCTCCTTTCTCTTCGTCAGTCCTCACTCAAGCCCACCTTCTAGAAGGAGCCGTCCCGAGCCGGCCAGTGGACCAAGCAAAGGCGCTGCCCCACCATGTCCATCTGCTGCCCACTCACCTTTCCTTCAGCTGTTTCCATACTTGACGTCCTGGCTCTTCGTCTGTTCCTCGATTTGTGGTGGCACGTGTGCCTGCAGGGAGGATGGGAGCCCCGTGAGGACAGGAGAGCAGCAGAACAGACACCAGCACGGACCCACCCTGGGTAAAGAGGAATCATCCTCTTTAGGCAGAAAGCCCAGACCCAGTCACCCGCCATGGACACCTGCTTCCCGTCCGCGGGGGTCCAGTCCAGGTGACTCAAGGATAAAACGGGTGGAGACGTGACTCGGGATCTCAGCCTCAAACCACCGCCTTCTGGGCCTCTAACGTCAGGGGGGGATTTAAGGTGCGCGTCCCGGGTTACGCAGAATGGCCATGGGTGGACATGAAGAGAGGAGGCTGCAGAGACCCAGCACACGCAGGAGACGTGCAGAGGGAGATACGGGCGGCAGCGGGGAGCAAGGGCCTGGGTTGGCTCCCAGCGCATACGCTCCACAGGGCAACTGGAAGGCCTCAAGCCTGAGTGACCGGCGGCCCCTCCTCCACCCCCAAACAGGCCTGCCCAGCTCCTGCCCTGCTCAGAGCCGAGAGCCAGGAAGGGCTCAGAGCACAGAGGCTGAGGCAGCGGGGGCAGCTGCCTTGGGAGAGCAGCAGCCAGGTGGTGAGCGCCATCACGCCCAAGAGCTGCCCGCAGCCAGCAGCCCACCCGCCCGGCGCCCATGAGCTGAAGCCTTCTTCCCTCAGGGGTCTGCTGGGCCGAGCACCCGTCTCCCCACAGCTCTGTGGAACGTGGAAGCAGGCAGAGAGATGGAGCTTCAGCTAAGAGGAACACCTCCCGTCTCTCTAGCCCCCTCGGGCACACGAGAGGGTGGGCAACAGCACGTCTCTCCCCCGTCACCCAGCTTCCTGGCCTCTGTGGAATGTCCCAAGAGACACAGGACCTATAGTGATGACTGTCGCCCCCACAGGTAAATGCTCCTGTCATCACACATCCCCGCCTCCTCCCTGCTGCCTGTCACGTCCGCTCTGCTCCTCCCTCGTGACGTCATTGTGACGTTTCCTGGCTCGGTCTATAAGGGGCTTCACAGCTTCATTCAAGTGGGGCCTGGACATGCTTCCCGGGATCCCCGTGCTGCGGGCTGGCCTCGCAGATGCTGTCCGTCTCTTGCGTCTCATGTCTTCTTCATTCCACACGCGACCCCTGACACAGCTCCACGTGGCTCCTGACTCAAGATGCAGGTCCGGTCATGCGCCCCCGGCCACAGAGGCGGAGCACATGTGCCGAAATGCCAGCTCTGCAAGCAGGGGCAGGGTGCCACCTGCTGCCTGCCATACCCACTGTGGTGCAGACGTCCCGCTCTGGGGAGCGTCTTCAGAGGCCCAGCAGGTGAAGGAAGGTGTCGGTGCCTTCAGTGGGCTTCACAGGCCCCAGGGATGCCAGGCACACAGGCCCACCAGGCAGGGAGGCCCATAGCACAGCAGGCAGGCGGGCAGGCCAGGTGGCAGGCGAGTCCCTCACACCCCAGGACCCCCCATGCTCCCACCCTGGGCCCGCTCTCTGGCGTTCTCTCCTGCGCTCCTTTCCCACGAACTCTGCCCTCCCTGCTTGCCCCTGCCAGGGAGATGCCACTGCTCAACATCTCCTCCCAGGCCCAGGCCTCACCCACACCAACGTGCACCAACTGGGCCCAGACTGCGATCGTGGGGTGGGCACCACCCCGGGTGCTGGGCTGAGGGCGGACGGGTAAAAAGCCCAGCTCCCTCGCCCTGCAGGGGGCTGCACACTCACAGAGCTAGTGTCCTGAGGGAGCCATTGGAAGCCAGCGTCGGGCCACAGGCCGGTCGCTGCATCGGGGGTCAGATGATTCCGTTTGCCCGAGGTCCAGGGACCTTGGCTGCGGTGGCTCTGAGAGCAGCGACGCTGTACAGGAACAAGCAACGTTTGTGACACGAAGCAGTTCTGTGGCCTGTTGGAGATGCTCACCTGCTCCTCTTCCTGCAGGAAAGCAGTACCAGCCGCCACACAGCAGGACCCAGGGCACCACGGCCATATCCCCAAGGTGACCTCAAGTTCCTGCAGCCACTGTGTGGCCGGCAACAAGGGCAGAAAACAGGCCGCTGTCCACACGGAGCCCTGGAGAGTGGACAGCCCTCGGGGCAGCCTTTCCAAGGCGCAGGCGAAGTGCGACGCAAAGGAGATGATCAGCGCTGAGATGAACAGCTCCATGCTCCGTTGCAGACACGTGGGCCCCAGAGAGTCCATAGCAAAGGCCTCCCGGGGGAGGCGTGATGAGGGGCTTCCCCTTCGGAGGAGGGACTGTGGGTAAATGAGAGGTCAGGTTTCCCATGTGCCTCCATGACCAGCACCTGGGGTGTTGCATCCTACCGATGGTCATCCATACCTGGCCCAGGGGATATGGGCTCACCTGGGCATGAGCGGGGTCACCTGGACCTGGGAGGTGATGCTAAAGGGGCAGGTCACACTGAGAAGAGAGAACGTGAGGGGGCACATGAGTAGGAGAGAGCAGGAGGATGCCAAAGAGCATGAAGAACCTGGGCGTGGTGGCATGCTCCTATAATCCAAGCACTAGGAGGCAAGAGGCCTGGAATCCCTTGATTTCGAGGGTTCAAGACTACCCCGGGCAACATAGCAAGACCTGGTCTCGAAAAAGCAGCCAGGCGCCAAGGTGGGTGTCTGTAATCCCAGCTACCTGGGAGGCTGAGGCTGGGGATCACTTGAGTCTGCGGGATTGGAACTACCCTGGACAACACAGCGAGACTTAGTCTCAAAAAAATAAAAAAGAAAGAAAGAAAAAGCGACAACAACAAGTGCTGGCGTGGATGCGGAGAGAAAGGAACACTCTTACACTGCTGGTGGGAATGTAAACTGGTCCCACCACTCTGGAAATCTGTGTGGAGGACCCTCAAACTACTGAAAATGGAAACACCATTTGACCCAGCAATGGCTCTCTTGGGAATCTACCCAAAGGGACCTCAATGTGGGTACAAAGGGACACCTGTGCTCGGATGTTTACTGCAGCACTATTTATAATTGCAAGGACCTGGAAACAACCCAAACATCCCAAAACTGACCACTGGATGAAAAAGATGTGGTAAATAGACACAATGGAATACTAGTCACCAATTAAAAATGGCAAATTTTACGAATTTATGATAGCACGGATGTACCTTTCTGCAATCATAGTAGCAGAAACGAGTCAGAGAGAAAAAGACACAAAAAAAACACAAACAGTTGGGGCGTATCGCACAGTGTGGAGCAGCCCTTCCTCCCGCGGGGCTTTACTGTGGTGGTCAGAAAAGCTGCGGGTCCTGGGCCTCTCCTGGGCCACTTCCCACAGCCTCCCCAGAGGTCATCCTGCTGAGGGGAAAGTTTGCTGAGAATACAAGACAGAGGGCCAGAGGGAGAGGGGATGAAGCCAGGACCGCAATACAGACAGTATTAAAATAAGGTACTGATGCCATTAGCTGTGTCTGAACAACACAGAGGCCGAAACTGGGTAAGGGGACTTTGACTTTGCTGCTGCAAATCCCAGGTGGGGAAGAGGAAATGTGTCACCTACAGGGCGTGTAGAGGGAAATTGGAGCCTTTGATTTTAGGAGAAAAAAGGGGCAGCGGGAAGAGATAAAAGGAAAAGAACAGAGACTGAAGAAAGGCTTTAGGGAAGGGAGAGATGAGAATGATAGGCCAGTAGCCTGAGTGACCAGGTGGGCAGAAGTCCTTGGAAGAGTGAGCTGGAGGTGGCAAGGAGCCATGGTGACCAGCAGAAGAATAGCTGGTGTGGAGAGTGTGGCACCACAGCAAGATGGCCTAGTGAGCTGGTTCCTGGAGACGGCCAGGGATAGGGAAAGCTGATTTGTGCATCAGCAATTGCGGAAGAAGTTTGAAGAGCCTTGGAGAAGTGGAGCAGCTCAGAACACTGGAGAGAAGAAGAGAAGACGCTGGAGAGAAAGACTGGACTTTGCAGAGTGCCTGCCTCAGGTGTGGAGGAGCAAAGGGCTCCATCTTGGACAAGTGTCTTTCGGACCTTTGGGACTGAGAATGGTGACTGGGGTCAGATAACTGCCACTTGTGGCTTTAAGGGATTTTTGTTTTCCTGTTAAATTCCTTTGTAAATAAAACCCTGTTGTTAAATTGCATTTTGACTAAGAACTGTTACGCACGGGTGGCATGAACCTGAGGTAACCTGGGTGGCAGAAGCCACATTTTAAATGTGGCCTGTTAACTGAAGGTTTCTGCCCCATTTTGACCTGATTTCAGCATGAATGGGAGTTTCCTGTAGGGCTCCAGAAATGGGTAAGAGATACATCTTAGATAAGGGCCCCCCCTTATCTATTCTTTCCCATTTCAGCAAAATGGAGATGGTTTCAGCGAACCTCTTATCTGAGACAGTAGCCCCCTAGCCTCCTGGGATTAACCCACTGGAGACACATGTCCCTGAAACATAAAGGCATTTCCCCCCACAGGTGTTTTTCTGCTAGATAATGAATCCCCCATCCTCCTACCCCACGTGCTACCTGCAATAGGATCTTGGTTTTACCTTCCCTATGACCACATTGTGATCATTCCTTTACCAGGGTGTTTAGGGGGCTTGAAACTCGAATGAACAGCTCAGTTCTAGGACTCTATCTAGTCTGTCTTGATTTCTTCCACCCATTTTCCTTCTTCTCCCTGCCCACGGCTCTCACCAGTAATTTGCACTCAACACCCAAATCCGAGGGCCCTGGGTAACTTCACCGCAACACGAACGATTCCTGACTCTACTAGAGATGTTGTTCTTAAAATGGCATCAAAATATACTGCACCATCTTTTACCTGGATCCAGAAACCTGCTCTTTAAAGACACTGCAATCGGCGTTTTTATTGCAAAATGTTATCTTGCAACAGGAACCTTTGCGACTTACTGCATCTGCTTTACATGGGCCACTCTAACCACCGTTCAGATAGCCAGTGTTCAGACATTCAAATTTAGAATTCAGGATCCAAAGCACTAATGATACTCCGCGTCCTGAACATGAAATCATGGCACAAACTGGGCATTGCCTTTCCAGGTGAGGCTTGAGACTGCAAGGTAATTACCTTATGACCTCAAGCACATGTGACCACACACCAGGACAGCCCGTAGTCACTGTGAGACAGCAGGTGTGCATCCAGGAAGCCCACATTCAGGCAGCATTTGAATGCCAAGACAGGGCAGAGTGTACAGAGACCCCCTTCCTGCTTGTCTTTTGTTCCAGTGAAATCTGACGTGCTCCCTGCAGCCCTTGGGTGTGTGGCTCAAGTGTGTCCACTCAGGCCCAGGTGTTACCCAGGGCCCACCTGGAACAGGAGCTGCAGGTAGAGGCGGCCGAACACCACCCACCCATCATGTCAACGTGGCGAGGCCTCGCTTTTCGGTAAGACACCCTCTCTTCTGAAAGCAGCTGTCAGGGAATGAGGCTCCCAGGGCTGGCAAGAAGCAGGTGTATCAGTACCGGTACTGACTCAGCAGATTCATATCCCAAGACTGAGCACCCCTAAGAGGGAGTTAAGGGTAAACTGAGTCAGGAAGTCATAGGTTGTTTTTCTAGACGGTTGTTTATCTAGACCCCCTAGGCTGTATTTCGCAGGTTGTTGGGCTTCAGAAGACTTCAGATTACCATGATTTGACCCTATCATCATGCTTCACTTCCAACACCAATCTCTGCCTGGATGAGACGGGGCTGTCTTCAAAATGTCCAAGCAAAGAGCAGTTCAACACTCGGTTGCCGGTCACAGCATCCACGCCAGCTACAGCAATGGAGCCTCACAAGCCCACTCTACTTTCATTTCTTATCTCCTCCCCCACTGATTCATTTTCTGGAGTAAAATGGGGAAGAAAATGGCATGTGTGAAAGCTACCGAGAGAACAGGAGCTCACACAGCAAGGTGTGCGTTAAATGCTTTGTGCACTAATGCATCGGTGAGTGGCTGAAGCAGTGAATGAATGAATGACACAGCACCATTTGCACTTGTCTGCTCCTAAGGTCCTGCCTACCTCACACGTCAAGGCTTTGGGAAGATGCGCTAATACTACATTTCTTTTCAAAAGTAATATAAACAGGCCCCACCCTTCCTTCAGAACTAGAAAGGGAAGCCTCTACCTCCGATTCCTTCCAAGTTACCTTTGGTAAAAATTCCCTGCATGGAGTGGGGGCAGGGGGAGGAATTTGCTGCCCAGGCATTCTTTCAGATATTTTAAGTACATGTGCATATTTGTAACGAAATGGGTCACATAGTGCATGCTATTGTGCAAGCCAGTGTTTAGCTCATTCTATACATCCTTCATGGCAGGATTTATAGTAATTGTTTCTCACGCCTTGATTTTTACTTATTTATTATTACTTTGTTTTACACTGTTATGTACCCCGAGGTTCTCCCGCCACCTATCACCCAGGAACCATCATCTTAATCTTTTGTACCCCTCCCACCCCTGATGCCCTCCCTTTCCCCTCTCATGCTCCATGCTTCAATTTTGCTGAAAGTTAGTTTTAAAGTTTTCTTGTCCATTTGTTTGTTTTCTCTCTATCCCTCATATAAGTGAGGCCATGTTGTATTTCTCTTTTTCTTTCTGGCTTATTTCTGCCAACATGATTCCTTCCAGCTCCATCCATGTTGCTGAGAATGCCATGTTTGTCTTTTCTGATTGATGAATAATATTCCATCATGTACATAGACTACAACTTTTGATCCATTTGTCGATTTTGGGATATTTGGGTTGCTCCCATATCCTGGCTATTGTAAATAGTGCTGCAATAAATATCCGGGTACAGGTGTCTTTCTGCATTAGAGTTTTTGTCACCTTTGAGTAGATTCCTAGAAGTCCACACTCCTTTAAACACTGAATAATATTCCATATTCCACTGCTTATTTCATTCTATTACTTAATCAGTTTCCTACAGATGAAGCAGGGTAAGTTTGAAAACACAGATACTTTTTATTTTTTAATAGATTTTAATAGATTTAATAGGTTTTTAATAGATTTATTTTTAATAGATTGTCAAATCTGCCTGTAAAATATTCCACCATCCTCTATACTGAGTACTATAAGTTTTCTTAATACTTGTGATCTCAGGGAGCAAATGTTGCATTTTTTAAAATTTGTATAAATCAGATTATCAGGAGGAGTAAACGTCTCTTCTGTCTGTAAGTTATTTATGCAATTTTTTCTATAAATTGCTTTTTCATATCTTTTTCCCACTTTGAGTTGGATTGTTAACTACTCTCTTACAACTTTTGGGCACATAGGAAACCCCTCTATTAACCTTCATTTATATAAATTAGATATAGCAAATACTTTTCCCAGCTTGGGGTTCTTATAATTGCAGTTACATGCTTCTAGTTTTATTATTTTTAAAAAAGGCTTTTTTTTCAATGTTTTAGAGTATTATTCTCAAGCATTCTGACATTTATAAACATATCTTGTCCACTCCAAAATAATGAAAATTGATTGCTTTTCTTGTGCTTTTATCCCTTTGTTGAGATCTAGGATTATTCTAAATTTACTTTGGTAACTTAGGGAAATAACTTTATTTTTTGAAATGTTTTGATGTCTTCTACCTTAGCTTTATGATTTTTGACTTTATTAACAGTGGATTATGTGATTGTAAATGACACAACAAGGGAGATTTTCTCCACTTCTTTAAAGCACCTCCTTTGAAGCTGTGTGGAGGACCCTGAAACTACTGAAAATGGAATTCCCATTCGATCCAGCAATCCTACTGCTAGAAATAGATCCAAAGATTACAAAAACTCTAATTCAAAAGGACACCTGTACCCAGATGTTTATTGCGACACTATTTACAATAGCCAGGAATGGAAATAACCCAAATGCCCCAAAACAGATGAATGGATCAGAAAGCTGTGGTCCAATGAGATACCACCTTACTTACACCAGTAAGAATGGCCCACATCCAAAGAACAGACAAGAATTGCTGGCAAGGATGTGGAAAAAAAGGAACACTACTACACGGCTGGTGGGAATGTAAACTAGTCCAACCACTATGGAAAGGGGTGTGGAGGACCCTCAAGTTAATGAAAATGGAACTACCATTTGACCCAGCAATTGCTCTCTTGGGAATCTACCCAAAAGAGACCTATATGTGGGTACAAAGGGACACCTGTGCTTTGATGTTTACTGCAACACAATTTATAATCGCAAGGACATGGAAGCAACCTAAATGTCCCAAAACAGATGACTGGATGAAAAAAATGTGGTACATATACACAATGGAATATTACTCATCAATTAAAAGTGACAAATTTGATGATTTTATAACAACATGGATATACTTAGAAGAAATCCTATTAGCAGAAACAAGCCAGAAAGAAACCAAATGGCTTCACTAATATATGGGATATAGTGAAAAAATAAACAAAAGTCTTGAGGAAAAGTCAAAACAAGCTAAGCACCAAACTGAAATGCACAACTTTGAGCAGGAGGGAAAGGGGGGGGATGAAGAGGAGGGTGGGGGAGGTAAACCGTTGTGAAATTTTTATAGAAAGGAAGGAAAAAAGGAAGAAAGAGAGAAAGAAAGAAAGAAAGAAAGAAAGAAAGAAAGAAAGAAAG
>PVHY01032524.1:0-11814 GCA_004024945.1 Uropsilus gracilis
TTTTTTTTTTTTTTTTTTTTTTTTTGGAGACTAGGTCTCTCTATTTTTGCCTGTGGAACTGCAGGCTTTCGTTGCCCGGGGTACCATAGAGTCAAGTAATCCCCAGCCTCAGCTTCCCAGGTAGCTGGGATTACAGGCATGCACCACCATGCCCAGCTATTTTTTTGGAACTAGGTCTCGCTACAGGCCCCAAGCAGGACTCAAACCAAGATCCCTAGCCCCAGCCGCTTCATAGGCTGAAGCTTACAGGCACGAGCCACTGTGCCTGGCCTACTCTTCCCTTGACATCATTCAATTGTTCACCCATATATTTTTTGATTTTTTTAAAAGTTGTTTTATTTAACTTAGTATTATTTGCTAGAATTTATTATGGTTGAGATAAGGATGTAGTACAAAGTCAAGTGATGCAACACAGTTTATAGAATAGGCCATCCTAGTTTTCCTTTTAGCTTTTATCTTACATAAATTCTCATAGTAAAACTAGTACAAAGAAGAGCAGAAATTAATGAAATACATAAATAACACAGAAAGTCAACAAAACCAAAAGCTGGTCCTTTGAAAAGATTAAAAATTTGGCAAAGATTTAGGTAAGCTAGCCAAGAAAAAGAGATAAGATTTAAGTTACTAAAATCAGGAATGAAAGGGATATTACTATCTAATGCACAGAAATAGGGTACAGATAATAAGAGCTATGAACAATTGTATGCCAACTAATTATACAACTTAGATGAAAAGGATAAACTCCCAGAAATAACAAATTGCTAAAGCAGACTCAAGAAGAAACAGAAAATCTTAATAGATCCATATCAAGTAGAGACATTGAATTAGTAATTTTAAAACTTTCCAAAATGAAAAGCCCAGACCCTGATGACTTCCCTGATAAATTCTACCCATCTTTTAAAGAATTAATGCAAATTCTCCACAAATTCTTTCAAAAAAAGAAAAAGGGGTACATCACAGCTGATATTAGCCCAATATTATCCTGATACTGAAATGCATCAGTAGAAAAGAACAATATCCTTAATGAATATGTATGCAACAAAATAATGGCAAACCAAATGTAGCAACATACAAAGGGAATTACACACCACCAAGCAGAATTTGCTCTCTAAGAATGAAAGATTGATTTGGTAACAGAAAATCACTTAGTATAAACCGTATCAATTGGTTAATAAATAAAACCACATGATGATCTCCTACTGAAATACAGAAAAAGCATATGACATAACTCAACCCCTCTTCTGGAGGTTAATAGAAACAAGAGTTTATTGTTTAGTGGGTACAGGTTTTCTGTTTAAGATGATTAAACATTCTGGAAATTACAGTGGTGATGTTGCATAACATTATTAAAGCTTTTTTTTTTTTTTTTTTAAACTAGGTCTCGCTATTTTTGCCTGTGGAACTGCAGGCTCTCGTTGCCCGGGGTACCACAGACTCAAGCAATCCCCAGTCTCAGCTTCCCAGGTAGCTGGGATGACAGGCACACGCCACCACGCCGAGCTATTTTTTGGAACTAGGTCTCGCTACCGGCCCCAGGCGGGACTCGAACCGCAATCCCGGCCGCTTCATAGGCTGAAGCTTACAGGCACAAGCCACCGTGCCCGGCACATTATTAAAGTTTTTAATGCCACTGAATTTTACACTTAAAAATGGTTTAGATGGTAAACTTTGTTAAACAATACTCCCCCCAAAAAACCCAAACCACTAAGACCCTTTCATGATCAAAACACTCAACAAAGAAGAAAAAAAGGAAATCTCAACTTGATAAGGTCATATATCATACTAACATCATGCCTAATGGTAAATTATTGAAAGTTTTTCCTCTAAATTCAGGAACTAGGGAGGAATGTCAACCCTTCTCACTTCTACACAATATTATACTATAGGTTCTAGTGAGGAGAATTAGGCAAGAAAATGGAATCAAGTCATCTGTAAAGGAAAGGAAGACATAAACCATCTCTATTTACAGAGCCTAAGTCCACGTGCCTGACAACTTAGCTGCAGTCCCTTTTCCATAAGTCTCCTTTACCTGGAGGTAGAAGTGAATACATGCCTTTCAAAAAGAGACAACTTAGAATAAAGGTCTTGTACAGAAACTTATATACTGGATCAAGTGAGAGATTCCATCATCATTTACTGTCTTCAAACTTTACTTACAACTAGACATTTAAAAGAACTTGAATAGAAACATACACTACTTCTCTACACTGTTCCTTAAAACTAGTAATAAAAACACAGATAATTTGAAATTCACAGGTTTCAACATACAAGTGTTCACAAATCTATTAACTATGAGAATGACAAAATAAAGCTCATATACTACATGGAAAATATGAAAATCAAACTTCTTATAATGAAGTCACAAATCCTGATTCTTACCATGTAAGGATCCACAGAAAGATAAAGAGTTCTGGCTTTTACTTGTCCTTCACTGATAGTATCTGATAAATTTACTTCTTCCATTCGAAAATTTTCTGCCACTGGATTGCCATTTTTCCCTAAAATATTAAACAAAAATATAAAATTAAAAAGTCACTTTTCTATACAAGTATTCACTATTTTTAAAAAAACTCACTCAAGGTCTGCGGGTTCAAGACCTGCCAGGGGCAATACAGCAAGACCGAGTCTCAAAAAATAGCTGGATATGGTGGTGTGCACCTGTAATCCCAGCTACCTGGGAGGCTGAGGCTGGGGACCCCTTGAGTCTGGAGTACCCCAGGCAATAAGAGTCTGCGGTTCGCTGGGCAACACAGTGAGACCTAGACTCAAAAAAAAAAAAAAAACCTCACTTAAGGATCCAGACACTATTTTTATTTAATTTTTTTCTTTTTTTTTAGAGACTAGGTCTTTGCTATGTTGCCTGAGGTAGTCTCAAACCCACAGACTCAAGTGATACCTACTCTGAGCCTAACAGGTAGCTGAGATTACAGGCGCGTGCAATCACGCCAGGCTCCAGACACTATCTTAATACAGGTATAAGTAAATCTACATTGTTTCATAATTTCTCTGTAGCTACAGAAATTACTCAGAACAAGAATTTTTTAATAGTTTTAATTTCTCTTGATTTTCTCCAAGAAGTTTCTTGAGATATTGCTCTCATTTTCAAAATTTTCTTTTTAAAAATGATTAGTTATGTAACCTCACTGTTTTAACATTATTAGAGAATTTCAAAAGCAAAAAATCACCACCAGCTTTTTCTTTAAGAAAAGTTATAATTTAGCAGAAACAACACATCAGCCAGTGTAAATAGATAAAATTACCTTCCTTGCTTAAATAAGAAAACAGAAACTCAAATGGATGAAGTTTTAACAAAAAATATTTAAAATTAGAAGTTTGAAAAATTTATAAACAGAATGTTCACTAGGTTCACTAAGTTGCCTGGGGTAGTCCCCGCAGACTCAAGTGATTCCCTAGCCTCAGCCTCCCAGGCAGTGGGATTACAGGCGTGCACCACCATGCCTAGCTTGTAAACAAAATATTATCACTAAAAATATACTTTTAGTTATGTTTAACACAGCAAATACCCTGTTAATTGGATTATCAAATTTCTAATGTATAAATACAATAGAAGGGCCTTAATCTTCACATATGTATATTATCACTTTACAAAAACTCAAGTCAGGGAAAGTTAGGAGACCTCCCCATATTACAAATCAGAGAGGCACCAAAACCCAAGCAGCAGAGCACCTAAACCTCTCAAGTTACTTCCACATCTAAGTTGCTGTCATTCAGGTAAGAGGTCAGCACACACATAGGCCAGTGCTTTCCACATAAACAAAAAGCAGCATTGAAGAATCAATGATACATACTATAAAGAAAAAACAAGTTACCCATATTTACAACATAACCCTTTAAACAAAGTAATGATTATAAAATCTAGTACTTCTTCAACAAATGACCTTATTTTCACCTGAAAAACTGATTAAAGAGTTTCTTCTAATATCTCTATTAGTGTTAATATCTTCCCACTTTAATTTACCACATTGACACTATATTATTTTTTTATTTCTCTACTTGCATCAATAATTATCAAAGACCACAGTTGTATATTTATTACAAATACATACCAGGTCGGGAATTCAACACCACTCTCTGTACAATCATCACCTTGTTTGCACAGTGATCTCTTTATAAAACAACTCCTATAAATAGAAAAATATTTAAATATCAAAAATATTTAAATAAGTTTTGAAATTTTCAACTGAAAAAATAAAGAAGCATATTTCTGAATAAGAGAAAAAAAATCATTTAGTATCTCAAACTGATATAGTCCACTATCAGTTTATCTACGGTAAATATATGAAGACATAATTTCTAAATATGTTTAGAAGACTTATTAGCTAATAATAATTACTGGTCAACAGAAACATGTTTATTGAAGATTGAGTTGTGTGAAATGTTCTTAACGTCAGATAATTCGGGCACATTCATCTTCATATCATTATGATTAAGCCTCCCACTGTGGCTCGGTTAAAAGAAAACATTACAGAGCTTGCCAGAGCTTGGGCAAAATAAAAACACTATCTGTTTAACTGACATCTAATCAAATTTTCTAGAATTTTTTCTTCACTTATCAAAACAGAAATCTTTAATAGTTCTGAGTATACATCAAACATATATATCAAAAGTATCATTAAATCCTCATCTTACAAGAAACTCTGTAACATAAAATGGCTAAATATGTAAAGATGAATTCAATGGTGCTTACAATTTGAACTAATTAAAGAAGTAAAATGATTTTCTAGAGCTGGCACTATCTGACAAGGGAAAAATCACTGTTTATCTACTAGTAAAAATGAGAATGAGTGTTACTATGTGCCAATCATTGTTGTGATATACACACACATATAAACACACATATACATGATAAAAATATATACAATATATTTTTCATTTAATCTCCTATCATATTAAATACTACTATCATTTCAATTTTACAGATAAAGAAACTAAGCTTTAAAAGATCTATGTACTTTCCTAAGGTGGTGGAGCTAAGATAAAGCTCATGTTATCTGACATTGCAGAGCCAATCTCTTAAGTACTACATAAAAATGTCCATCCTGTAAGTTTGTTTGATTTTTTTTAATACTAAGCAAATAGTATTCTTTTAAAAATTAATATTTACTACTTGTCTTCTATCATTTTTATTGTATTTATTTAGTACCTGGTAATATAGAAACCTCCCACCAATTTTATCATTTATTTTTACAACATTACAACAAATTTCACTCTCAGCATCACTTCTAAGTGTAAAGAATTGATACTATAGAACATTTATATATTTTAAAACCACTTATAAATACATTTGATACTGAATAATTATCTTGTATCACTGAGTGATACACTGATTTAGTTTCTAAATTCGTAGGATCCTTGAATCTCTTCATATTTCTCTGTATCCTGTATAGTACCTGAGCATCCTATAAAGACATGCCATTTATATATAGCCCTAAAAATATAAATAATCATCAAAGGATGTATTTCAAATTTTGTCTTAGTATTCATATGGAGGGAATGTATTGATATGGAGGGAATATATATGGAAAGTAATGTATAGCTAATAATACATTACTAAGTCATAAAACAAAGTCATATTACTGTTCTCATTTTACAGAGAAGCTGAAATTTGCTTTGTACCTAAGATCATATCACAGAGGAGTTGGGACTAAAATATAAATCATATATCCTTACTCTGTCCAGTTTCCTTACAATCTCCTTCAGTTTTTAAGACAGATAGGAGTCCAACTCCCCCACAGAAACCCTCTCCCAGGAGAAGGTAATTCTGCTCTAAATTATGAACAAAATATCTGCTGTTAGTGGCAGTCTATAAAATAGAACATGAATATTCATCTCATTTACTCATTTACTTTTTGTAAAGTATATCTTTACAGTGTCATCGACAATAATGACAATATTGGCTGACAATATTGCTGACAATAATGGCTAGTTGTCCTCAACATCCATTTTCTCCTTGTGGAAACAATAATGTCCAGTTGAAAGACTGCATTTCCCAGATTTCCCTTAAAGTAATTCCCAGACATTATTTATTCTGTCATAAATTTTGCATCTCTAATACAGACTGTAATCTTTAATGAGTAATCATCTTGTTTAAAATGGATGCAACAAAAATTTAAATGATACAAAATTTCATTTTCAAAGCATCAAAACATGTAGATAACCATACTCAGCTTTTTTTTTTTTTTTTTTTTTTTTTTTTTTTTTTTTTTTTTTTTTTTTTTTTTTTTTTTTTTTTTTTTTTTTTTTTTTTTTTTTTTTTTTTTTTTTTTTTTTTTTTTTTTTTTTTTTTTTTTTTTTGGAGACTAGGCTTGCTATTTTTGCTCATGTTGCCCGGGTTACCACAGACTCAAGTAATCCCCAGCCTCAGCTTCCCAGATAGCTGGGATTACAGGCGCACACCACCATGCCCAGTTACATTTTTTGGGGACTAGGTCTCACTATGTGCCCCAGGTGGGACTCGAATCGCGATCCCTAACCCCAGCCCCTTCATAGGCTGAAGTTTACAGGCACGAGCCACCGTGCCCAGCATCATACTCAGTTTTTAACAGCGCAAATGGAGGGGTGGGATATCAATTCATGTTTAGCGAACTGACAACAGAGAAAGTTGGTTAAAGGAAGGCAGGGGAACTTGGTTGTGTAAGAATAAATGTGGTTAGGCCGGGCACGGTGGCTCGTTCGAGTCCCGCCTGGGGCCCATAGCGAGACCTAGTTCCAAAAAAATAGCTGGGCATGGTGGCGCGTGCCTGTCATCCCAGCTACCTGGGAATTTGAGGCTGGGGATTGCTTGAGTCTGTGGTACCCCGGGCAACGAGAGCCTGCGGCTCCATGGGCAAAAATAGCGAGATCTAGTCTCAAAAACAAACAAACAAAACAAACAAAAAAAAAAACCAAAAACAAAGAATAAAGGTGGTTAAAGGGAGGCAGAGGAAGAATTAGAACTAAGAGCTTCCATAATCATTTGTCATCCACCACCTCAATGCTGTAGCTATGATTAGAAATGTGCCTCAAAAGAATTCCAGGAATATTCAGCTTGGTTTAAGATCTGATCAACTATGATGGCAATGTAGCACTCGTACAGTTACTCTATACTACCAAGTCATCTGCATAGGTTCCTTTGTGTGCACAAGGTAGCAAGTCAAATCTTGAATCCCTGGCAGTCCCTGCTGTCACTAGATAATTGTCCCAATTTCAAATCTAGTCATTACACAGTTGCACAAAGGATACATTGACATACAAGTCAATCATGGATTGCACTAAGTACAGTTTGGGTTCAATGGAAAAGTTGATAAAGTTGGTATCAACCAGGATGTGGTAAGATGGATTCAGCTGTGTGCTGTGTTGGAAGAATAAGCAGGAAGCGTGTTGAGTGGAGCGCATTCGGACATTTTCTTTCCTGGAGTGCATTCAGACTTTTTCCTTTTAGGTTTTAATCCTTTCCCTTATGCCTCGTATCTCTGATACTAAGCATTTGCTTTATGATGACATACTTCCTTGCTTTCTTTTGCTTCTACATGCACACACTGTACTTATTTTTAATAATAGATCATTTTAAACAAAATTTATTTCATTATCACACCTAAAAGAATTGATAAAATATCATTTCCTAACACTATCTAATACCTATAGATATTCAAACTCCCTGCTGTCTCAAAGATGTCCATAGCTGGTTCCTTAAAATCAGGATTCAATGTCTACATACTATATTTGAGTCTCCCCTCCTTACATTTCACGATATTGACTCTAGGTAACATTTGTTTCCTTATTCTTTTATCTACAGAATGTCCTTTATTGCTTCCTAACAGTACCATTTATTTTGTCCTGTATCTCACTTCCCCAACTTTTATCGGTAGTTAGAGCTAGATATTTCATTAGATGCAAGTTCAATTTTTTAGAAAGCATCTTTGAATGTATTGCTGTATCCTATTTCATCACATTAAGAAGTCCAATACAAGTTTAAAAAGAAAATTTTCTACTGAATCACCTTTATATGTAAATTGCATGATGATTTAAAAAGCCAGTTTTTCAAATTGATGCTGGCTTTAAAACTAATATCCCTAAGTGGTATTAACAACACCATGATAGATTTTTTTCAATCAAATGAGTATTTCCAAATGAAAGTTTGTATTTGCTCTCTTCTCTACTTTCACTGTATGCTTTATTTCTTTAAAATATGTGCTGTAGACTTGTCCAAATACTTTTAATCAATAGTGTACTTTTGTTCTGTACATCACCTCTGTACTAAATTAGAAAAATTTCAAATGACATATACAATTAACTAATATAGGTCGGGCACGGTGGCACGTGCCTCTAGGTGACAGCTTACGGAGTCGCAGCGGGGTCTGGGGATCTCGGTTCGAGTTCGGCCCGGGGCAACACTGCAAGACCTAGTCCTATAAAATAGCTGGGCGTGGTGGTGCGCGCCTGTAGTCCTAGCTACCTGGGACGCTGAGGCTGGGGATTGCTTGAGTCCGTGGTACCACGTGCAACGTGAGCCTGTGGTTCCACAGGCAAAAAAATGAGACCTAGTCTCAAAACAAAAAAAACAAATAACTAATAAAGGATAATCATATACAATCCTGGGGTAGCACAACAAACAACACATTTAAAATATAAACAACTTAATCTACTGACAAATTTTAAATCTAAACTAGGAGATACAAAGTTCTGATATGAAAGGTGGGTTGGTGATATTAAAATTCACCCCAAGTTATGGGAGGAAGCTTCACTGCTGACATTAAGCAGACCTACTAGTCTGGTACGGTATCAAATATGTTCCTGATTAGTACTAAGTAAGAAAGCAAAATAATACCAGATCAATGATCAACCGAAAAGTTCACTCTGGTGCAGGCCAGCCTCGTACAAAGGTAAGGTCACTAAACTAGGAGCAGAACACATGTCTTGCTTCTAATCAGACAGGATCTTGGAAAATTCCCTTCTTTCAGTCTGTTCCTGAATGTTCCTAAGTGCCCAAGGAGATGGACTAAAGTTCACTTTTTTCAGTGATTGTGTCATTTAACACCCCCAACCGCAACGCAACCCTCTGAAGGGAGTCACAGAAAGACTAACTTGTTCAAGGACATAATGACATTAGAACACAACATACCGTTTCCACAATATGAACTTCCTAAGACCTTTCCAGAAAACACTTACAATCTTGTCCCATTTATTCGGCTACAAATGACGCTGTTGATGTCCACGGCCTTGCTATTTAATGCAAGTTTCTTAATTATTCTTCTCCAACTTCCTCTGCCCGAATCTATTAGATGGGGACTCTTGCAGGGGGTCTTCCCTCCTCTCCGCTGCCTTCACCTTCCTACCACTACCAGGCACTCCCAACTCTGCGTCTACAGTTCATAATTTCAAACTGACTTCCCAGATCGTAAGCGCCCAGAAGATATGGATTTATGTCTCATTTGTTCAAGGATGTATGCCGCCCTCCATGTCCGCACTAGGTAAGCGTTCAGTAAATAAATATGTTAAATAAAAGTCGCCAGAACACCTAAAGCACAGTTATGTCCCAAACTGATTGTTCACTGACCCCTAACAAACCCTCCTTCCGCCACGCAGCACACGCCCCATCCCAGCAGCCTAGTGTCCTAACACGCCAGCGACGCCGGTAGCTCCGGGAAGTCTGGAGGTCACCCTGTTTCCTAAATCCTTCCTCAACGGAAAACCAGGCGCAGCAAGAGAGCCTAGACCCAGCGGCCCGAAGCAGGAAGCCATCGGCGCGTCACTCACCCACGAATCGCTGAGGCGGAAATCTCGCGCGGTTTGAGGGGCTGCGAGGGGCGCGCCACCGACTGGGGCCCTCTGTCTGCAGTACGCAGGCGTGCGACTAGCCTCGGCTCCTCGCCCCCACCTTCCAGGGGCGGTCTCTGTGTTTCCGTGGGGGGGCGGGGAAGGTGCGGAACCTTGGAAGATTGTCCTTGTGTGGCCACGTGCTTTAAGGATCGCGGTCTTCGCTGCCTGTATCCAAAGAGCAGATCTTTCAGCTTTGAACCCTGAATTCTAGCAGCCCCTGAAGGACGTTTGTTTGGTTTTTGTTTGTTTTGGCTTTTGTTTTTCAAATTACTGTGAGAAAGGGACTTACCCTTCCCATCAACCCACCCCTCTTTTTTTATAGATGGGGATGCTCTGGCTGAGAACTGTTGGGGTAAGACCACCCACCTGTCGACTGGGGTGGAGGCTGTGCTGCGGCTGAAAACGTCTCCAGCATGCTGGCTCAAGGCCCCTTCCCGCATCTTTACAACGAGGTTGAGTCTTTTTCACAAAGAATCTCTAATACATCAAAGATGAATAGCTCAGTGTGGGCTGATTCATCAATTTCATTAATTATTAATTGCCTTCTTTGTGCTCAATTGGATTGTGCAAGGTTTAATCCTAGGACAGCTTTGGATCTCCAGGGACTTCAAACCGTGGGAGAGATGGTCCTGAATTAATCAGCAGGTGAAAGAATTGCTATTTATGTTTTCATGTCAGAGCTAATAGCCCAGCAATAATCATGGTATTCAGTAGTTGTAAGATGGCAGGGAAGGTAAGGAAGAGTTAAAAATCATTGGAAAGCTTGGAGCTCCTGGTAGTTTCTCTTCTAAAACTTTTCACTTCTTTGAAAATGCTTCAGGAAAAGACTAGAAGGATTAGATTACTTTGTAAATTCCCTCATTAACTCATCTCTTATCTGTTTTGTACAAGTAGACAGATCTTCAACTTCTACTACAAAATATTATGCTAGATGTCGAGTATACATGTTAGATGTAGAAATGTAAATCATCTTTTAAAAAGCATCATCGACATAAAAATAGTTACGTTAATATTAAATGTCATTATATTACATTTATGTTCTGTGCCCTCTGTGTACCCTCACATCTTCCTTGCTAATGAAGAAATCTGCTTGAATTTCATCTTATGTTGCATTCAATCAAGAGTACATGGGCATTACAACCAAGAAAGAATTGTCTTGCTTTTTTTTTTTTTTTTTTGAGACTAGGTCTCCCTATTTTTGCCTGTGGAACTGCAGGCTCATGTTGCCACAGACTCAAGCAATCCCCAGCCTCAGCTTCGCAGGTAGCTGAGGTTACAGGCGTGCACCACTACACCCAGCTATTTTTTTTTAACTAAGTCTCGCTACCCACCCCTGGTAGGACTGCAACCTCGATTCCTGGCCCTGGCTACAGCTTCCTAGGCTGCCATTTACAGGCGTGCACCACCATGCTCAGCCCCTTCTTTCCTTTCTTTTTTATTCCCTTCTGCCCTCCCTCCATCCATTCTTGCTTGCTTGTTTTCTTCTTGCTTAGGCTAAATATGTGAAATGATCCTCCCCTGCAGTCTGTGGTCACTGATGCCTTTGACTCATTTTTGTTGGTGGTGACGTTCTTTATGTTCCTTTGTTTTCATATTTTAAATTTTGTATGTGTTAATGTTTTAAACTTTTTCTTTTTTTTATTTTTTTAATTCATTTTATTGATTTGTCACAATTGTGAATTAATTGATCCCTCCTCCTCCCTCCATATCCTCCCTCTGTATCCCCCTTCCTCCTCCCTCCATATCCCCCTTCTGTATCTCCCCTTCAGTCACTCCTCCCATTTTTCTGCAAATTGTTGTTTGGTTAAGTTGATGTTTAGTTGTTGGTTGTTTGGCCTGTTGTTCTCTTCCGATATATGGTAAGTGTGTGTGTGGTTTTTTGTTGTTGTTGTTGTTTTATTTTATTTATTTATTTTTTTTACCCCGGGGCTTTCCCACTTCACTAACATTTGTTAACTATCTTGATCTTTTGTACTCTTCACCTCCCCTGCCTTC
>PVHY01032525.1:0-11819 GCA_004024945.1 Uropsilus gracilis
GTGGAGGCAGATCTGCCAGATGTAATTAGCAGGTGAGGACTCACTGGGCGGGGAGCATTCAGTGGCAGGTGCTGTTCCCCCCCTTTCATTACAGTATCAGGGCCTCTTCACCTCCCATTCTCAGATGAACAAAACCATCAGGAAAGGTTGTGCTGCCTTCTCATGAGGTTGCACTTTCTTTTCATGGGTAGATAAACATTTCTCCTCTGTCCCGGTTCATTTGATCCTGTTTGCCTATTTTCCCTCAATCCTTTTTCTTTTCTTTTCTAAAAGATTTCCCCCATCTCCTTTCTATACTTTCGTAGGATCCAAAATCTCAAAGGAGAAATGAGGTCCAAGTTGTACCTCGTCATCTTATAAATGGAGAAATTGAGGTCCAAGAGGACAAAGGTCATGTGGCGATTTAATTATAATCATCATCACCCACCATATCATCACCACACACACCACGCAACTACCACCATCATCGTCACAGTCATCACCACCACCATCCATCATAACATCACCATCATCACCATGATACCATTATCATATCATCATCACCATCACCATCAATACCACCACCACCATCATAAGCATTACCATTGTCGCCATCATCATCATCATCACCATCATTACCACCACCACCATCATAATCATCACCATCACCTCATCATCACCTTCACAATTGTCACCATCATCACCACCACCACCATCACCATCACCATCATCATCACCATCATCACTTACCAGCACCATCAAATCAATACCATCATCACCATCAGCATAATCATCACCATCATTTGCTTTTTTTTTTTTTTATTATTTGAACCTTAAGTTTTAAGAGACCATCACTTCTTTTCTTCTGCACTGAATTTAAGAAAACCCCCCCCATTGGTCATAGTTAGCATCTGCAGCATTGAATGAGCATTTTTAGTCACCTTCCTCAGTCATATTATAATCATTATTCTTGAGATTAATTCTCTTTCTTATGGAGATAAAAAAAATACAATAAATATTGACACACGCACCTGCTAGTTCTGCAGCACAATTTTAACAAAAGACTTTCTGAAAACTGGGCAGGGTGTGGGTGGGCATGGAGAGCAGAGACATGGCGAGGGTGGCCATAAAGTAATGTGTCTTGTAAGCCAAGGGCTGTGGTCTTTGCCAGGCTGAGCGGCAGCCCACCACACCGCCCCCTCCAGGCTGCGTCACCTGGTGCGTCCTGCACAGACATCTCCTCTCCCCACCCTTCCCCATCCACCTCCAGCCCTGGGCTCCATCCTCGCTCTTCACAGCCTGACCCTTTGAGCTGCGGTGCCTGGGGGCAAGCATCCATCTGGCTGTGCCTTGGCAATCCCCAGGCCCTCCTGAGGGGCCTGCCAGCAGGGAGGAAGGCCAGCTCCCTGCATGCTCGGACAGGAGGACTGGGTGATTTCGAGCTGCCCAGGGCACCTCGGGTCCAGGGCAAGTGGCCCAGCAGAGTCTGAGCAGGTGCCAGGGTGCCCAGACCTCTTGAGGGTGGGCCACAGTGCCACCCAGGGACCAGCTCAGCCATGACTGCCTTGGTCCAGTGACCAAGTCCTGTGCAGACCCCTCTGGTGCTCTTGGCCCCAAGGGCTATGGCTTTTGGGGAAAAGCAACCCAAGGTGGCCCCCAAATAAATGGGGGTGCAGCCAAGAACAGCACGCTTCCCCTCCCTGGGGGTGGGGGCCAACTGGGGCAGTCAGTGTGACCTGGATCACAGCAGACGTGCTTCTGTGGCACCTGCCTGTGCAGAGCTTGGCTGAGCGGGAAACAGCCCTACTGTGTGTCACAGCCACTGGTGGCCCAAGCAACTAGGTGGCCTGACCCAGGTTGGAGCCCAGCTTCCCTGCCTTTTCTCATCAGGCCACTTGCTCTCACCTCTGACCTTTCTCTCCCACCAATCCACTCACGTTAGCGACATAAGACAAAGGACGGGGGCGTGCGCAGGGTCCCTAGCACCAGGTGGAGGAAGAGGAGGAGGAAGGCTGGAGGCGGGTGACAGCTGTGATGCAAAGTCCACGAGGTGTCAGGGGACAGGTGTTTGGGGACCTGGGAAACAGACGAAGAGGGAAAAAGAGGATGCATTTGAGGAGGCTGGCCAGAGCTGAGCTGCTTTTACCAGACGTGGGGAGAGACGTGGCTCAGGGAGACGGGCAGGCAGCCCGATGGTGCTGGAGACAGACACGAGCAGGTCAGTCAGCCCAGCGAAGGAAAGCAGAGAGAGGCAGGGCAGGGGGGCATCAGAGCAGACTGGGATCCAGTCAGGGGTAGGAGGAGCCGAGGCTCCACTTCACACACTCCACATGATGCAGTCAGGATGCGCCACCAAAATAAAATCAAATAAATACGTAAACAGTACCGTCCGATCTAACCCATCTCCCAAGTCTGAGCTCTGCCTGGAACCCAGCCCCCAACAAACACATACTGTGCCAAGGACCGCCTCCCTTCCAAGCTGCTCCCAATTCTGCCTCCCATCCTCTGTCAGCACACTTCGCGCCCTTCCAACTGTGACTGCTTTGGTAGCTTCCTGGGGGTGCAAAGAGTATTCTGACTGTACAGTCCAGCTACTCAAGGGCTTCCTTGCCCCTTCGCAGGTGGCAGTACTGTCTGAGGGCTATGAGAGGGTCCGAACACCACGGAGGAGGGTGAAGGAAGACTGGCAAACTTCCTGGAGGAGGTGACCACGTCGTGTTTTGAAGCGTAACTAGGAGTTTGCAAGAAGGAAGCAGAAAGAGGAAAGGAACTTGGGACAGTGAGAGCCGCACAGGCTAAGGCTGGCTGGATGAAAATCCATGTGAACGGACCACGGGCACAAGCTGGGTGAGACATGTGTAAGGTGCTTGTGGGGGTACAGGGGGCTGGCTGCAACAGATGTGGAGTTTCCGGGGCCTCGATCAAGATAGACCATCTAGGCTAGGCATGGTGGTGCATGCCTGTAAGCGGCAGCCTAGGCAGCTGCGGCCGGGGCCAGGGATCATGGTTCTAGTCCCACGTAGCGAGATCTAGTCCCCCCAAAATAGCTGGGTGTGGTGGCGCGCGCCTGTAATCCCAGCTATCTGGGGAGCTGAGGCTGGGGATCACTTGAGTCCACGGTATCCCGGGCAATGTGAGCTTGCGGTTCCACGGGCAAAAATAGTGGCCCCAGTCTCAAAAAAAAAAGACCATCTGAAAGCATCCAAGAAGGTGGGCATCGTCAGTGCCCCAGCCCCAGGCACACTCAGGGGTCCCCAGAGGCTTTCCTAGCCACCCCTACCAGTGAGGCGCTATCTGCAGGACCGGCTCAGCCTTCCTCTTCCCGCTGTGTCGGGACTCCGGGTCCGCGATCCTATCAGCCGTCACTTTTTCTTCATCCATCCACTCACTGATCATTATCCTCCACCCTTCCGAAGCCGCGACAGCCCGTCCATTTACTTTTGTAAGACGAAACAGCACACGTTGTCTTTCGGGACACAGGCTGAGCGTGAGCTGTGCTGGGGAATGTTTTTCAGAGCACTGAAAAATTTAATTTTTTTCCCCCAGCATCGAGATGTGTCAAACATAATTTATGCCTGGACATAATTCATCCTTGAAGATAAATATTGAAACCCCAGAGAGGGGAGACGGCTGCAGAATTTCCAGGGGCGGGGGACTGAGAAGGGGGTCGGGAAAGGGGGTCTCTCCCTTCCTGAGCCCTCCACCGGAGGGGTGAAAAAAGTGGAAACGAAATGAAAGTAAAGTAGCTCGCTCCAGACCTGGCCCCAGGCGCGTTCTAGAACCACAGCAGGCTTTTCCTTTTTTGTTTTTTTACAGGCCTCTTTTGTGTCTGTTGAACTGTTGCTCTGTCTTGTATAAAACCTCTTGCCGTAGAAGTCCTCAATTAAAGTCACCTGCTGGTCTTTGTCAGCTGAACTTGACGCTGTCAAATCCCGCAGAGCTCCTTAAGCCAATACAAGTCATTAAGGAGGAGGTGAATTTGCGATCCGATGGGGCAGACAGGAGCCATCCATAATCAATTGATATCTTCCTCTGCTGGAGGCGGGGTCTTGGGGAGCCCCCTCCCCACCGGCTGGGTCCACAGGGGCCTCAGCCCCTGGATCTAATTAGGCTGAGGCTCAGCAGGTCTGAGGCTGTGCTGAAAGGCCATCAGTAGGCGAGCCCATTAATAACTCGCCGGAGCCCTGTGTATTGTAATAGTCAGGTTGCAATTTACAGTAATCCTCCAATGCACAAGCCTAAGTCGCTGCAGCTGATTGGAAATTCATACACCCATTTGAAAGAGAAAAACGCAAGATGCATGGGTTAAAAGGCCAGCCCGTGCAAGTGTGTGTGCTGAGTGACAGACATTTTAGTACTAGCCTGGGACCATGTTTTAAAAGGTCACTGAAAACTCTTGGCTTGGGCCGTCTGACAAACAATGAACGTTCCCTATATTTATTTGCCATCTCTTTGTTTTTACAGCAAGCAGAATAAATGAGTTAAATGACGTTGTGCGGGCCTGCATATTGTCAGCACAGGTTATAAGTCATTATTAAACTCCATCAAATCAAACCAAACCCGGTCAAGGCAATGAGACTAAAAGTTATTTGCATTCCTTCTGTCATAAAAAATCATATCCCCTTACTCAAGACTTTCGTTTCTTTATTAAATGCAGCCACCAGAGTATTTCAGGTCTGGCAATATAAGCTCAGGAAAACCTTCTCAGAATAACTCAGTGTAACAGCTTAGACCCGATTCCACTAAAAAGTCCCAGTTGAACGTATCTGGGCACTCAATCAAGACATACATATTACTTTTAAATAAGATTAGCCTTTATATTTTGCTGCTTAAGTTAAAACTTTTCATGTCATTCTCTGCTTTTATGTAAACTCCAACATAATTCTGTTGTAGCAAAAGACTTCAAACAAATTAAAAACCTCAATCCAACGTGTCCTGAACAAAAACTTTCTTAATGGCATCGCACTGTGTTTGCTGACACGGAAACACTCTTAACGGAGATGGATTTTCCCTCATCTCCCTGCGACCAGGACTGTGAACACGCGACTTCAGAAGCAGCAGAGGCTCGTCTGTCCTCTGCTGTATCTGCCCACCGACTGGCCGGGGGGCCCGCGGCAGCTGTGTGCGAAAGGGGTCTTTCTCTATCCACCTCCCTGGTGGGCTCTGCGGGAATGGGGAAGTGGAAGGTGATGGGCGGCTGGGGGCTTCTTGGGGATGGGTGGCTGGGAAGCAGGGGTGTGGGGACAGTACCGGCCAGCCTCTGCCTCGTCAGTCGGGAGTCATCCTTCACGGCCTCTCTGATGCTGGTGAGTGGCTGGGAGATGGGAGAGTCGAGGCAATGATTGGACACTGGCTTGATTCCTAATCCAAAAAAGACATCAGTGATCATCACTCAGGGTGTGGACATTTGGAAGGACAACGCCTTTCGAAAAGTGAGCGAGGGGCAACTGCAGGGCCCGCTGGGAACACTCGTGCAAGGAAACGGTGTTGGGTCCACAGCATCTTCACTTGCATATGCATCGCTGACTGCCGAGCACCCCGGCCTGAACAGCGTCGCAGGCTCAGCACCGCTCTCCACCTCTGACTCCTTCACTTGGGTGCCTCCCGCCTGCCCGGGACTAGGGGGCACGTTAACCTCCCCCGAGGAGTCAGGGGAGCATTTCCAGCCCCATGTGACATATGTCAGAGGGAACTCTCAGAGATGAAGAGACTCGTTGAAGGCTACACATCAGTGGATGCCAAGATGACCCCAAGATGCCTGACCCTTGTCATGCACAACCTGTGTGTTACAAGCCTCCAGGCCTCAAGGGTGGGCAGAAATTGGGACTATGAGGCCGGGCACGGTGGCTCGTGCTTGTAAGCTTCAGCCTATGAAGTGGCCGGGGCCAGGGATTGTGGTTCGAGTCCCACCTGGGGCCCGTAGTGAGACCTAGTTCCAAAAAATAGCTGGGCGTGGTGGCGCGCGCCTGTAATCCCAGCTACCTGGGAAGCTGAGGCTGGGGATTGCTCGAGTCTGTGGTACCCCGGACAACGAGAGCCTGAGGTTCCACAGACAAAAATAGCAAGACTTAGTCTCAAAAAAAAAAAAAAGAAAGAAAGAAATTAAGAAATTGGGACTATGACCAGATGTCACTGTAAGAACTTCTACGCATCCCTCAAAACCCAGTTTCGGTATCACCGTTTCAAGCAGACATTCTTTAATCCGCATCTTCTCTGCCCTGGTGAGTTCTTACCCCAAGATGGCACTGGATGCATGGTTAGATCTTATTAAATGGCAAAGGTCAAAGGATTCTGCAGATGGAATTCAAGTCCTTAATCAGTTGACTTTGAATTCATCAAAAGAGACCGTATCCTTGGTGGGCCAGACCTAATCAGCAAACCCTTGAAAAGCAGATTCAGCTGTTTGCTGAGGGAGCTGGAAGAAGAGCTCGCCTATGGGCCTTGAAGAAGCAAGTCATCCAAACTCTGCGTCTACAAGGAAATTAAATATGCCAGTGACTGCATGAGTTTGCAGGGACCCTGAGACCAGAGGAGACCACAGCCCAGTCTGGGGGTCCCTAACAAGGGGGTCCAGCTAGCAGGGCTCAGACTCTCAGCTCAGGAAAATTGTGAGATACTGACCATCAAGTTGCTGGTCATTGTGCAGCGACACAGAGCACATTCACACTGCCAGGGACAAATTCAGGGCTCCTGGCCACCAGCACAGATGCACCCCAACATCCACATCTTTTCACCCCCGGTGTGTACTCCTGTGTGATTTGAGTCGAAAGGGCAAATCGCGTCTAAACAGCAATTCCAAGCTCGCTCCTCGGCTGTTTTCATCCTGCCTGTTTCTTGTCCTAAAATACATTCTTACACTGACTCAAATCAACCTCTTGCTTTGCTTTGCCAGGAATATTATCTTAGTTTCTTACAGCACACACAAAAAGAAACCACAATAGCATTTTCTTTTCATTTCAAAGGCCCAGCAAGCGGCAGCCTCCTTGACACCAATATTAAATTTTCTTGCTAAGCCCATAAAAATTAGTACCTTATGAGAAAAGTTGTACCTTTACACCTGACCAAATATTTCATAAATGCAACACACAGCAAATACCTCCAGTAGATTCACTGGATTTACAACCATCAGACTATATTAAACTTACAATATCAAGATTTATCACCTATTAAATGGAGTCTCGTTTTAGTAATATCTTGCATTTGATCCCCAAGGATCTCAAATGCCTTCGACCCCTCACCAGGGCACTCCACCGTAACTCATACGAGGAAACCGAAACCTTCGTTGGAATAGGGCCGCTGCCTCGTTCAGGAATTAGCTCACCTAGCGAGGGAAGGTGGCCAGGGCTGGGATGGAAGGCAGAGCTTTGACAGAGCGCAGGAACCGCTGCTGCCCCAGACCAGCAGGAAACCCCACCAAGAACCATGGGGGGAGTTTTGCCAAGCCCGGGGGAACCTCTGTCCCAGCAGCTCCCAAACGTGCACTCGTGCACTCTCTCTGCATAGGGCGCCCTGCAGCCTAACGCAGCGTTCTGAGAGCACAGGAACAGAGCGGGTGGAAAGGAAGCGTTCAGGTTTGGAGGTAGGAGAAAGCCCAGAGCTCCACGCCTTCCTCGAGGCCCATCCCTACGGTGCACGGTGAGAGACCCCGTTCCCACACCCGATACTTTCCCACCCCAAGTGCATGTAGCCTCCCCTGTGGAATCTTTTTTTTTTTTTTTTTTGGACAATAAGTCATTTTTATTAATAGATTCAAGGAATCAGTGACCTCTTTAAAATCTTTGACTTGACTTAATCACAAGAATGGAGGTGGCTCTGAAAAGTTTATTTTGATCTTTCTTTTTTTAATATTTTTCTTTTGTAATGATCACACATCAGTCATGCTTGCATGGCTGTATTGTACTCCATATTCCCTCCCCCCTCCCCATCCCCTCTGGTCACTCTCGCTGCAAGCTGTGGGTCTGTGTTTGGCCCACGGGACATTTTTGTTTTCAAACTATGTCCTTTCCCCCCCTCGGTGCGGACTTGCCCTCCTAGAGAGAGCAACACATGAGGCTGCTCGGGTCCCAGGAATAGCTGAGGCTGACAGTCAGGCCGAGCACTTCAGGAACTTGGAGGCGGAGGTGTGGTGGCTTCTCCAGGGTCGTTTCTTGTGTCTGTCACCTGTTGCCGGTTCTGTGCCTTCTGGGCTTGGCAATACAACTCCCAGTCGACGACGGCGGTGAGGTGTTTGCAGCCAGGGCAGACTTCCCCAGGTGGTTCGTCGAGCTCCTCGCCGCTCTTGTCAGCAGTTCTGCGAGGGGGCCACAGCCACTCATGGTGCCCCCCCCCACAAGATTCTGATTTCTTTTGATTCTGACTCCGATTCTCTGGCCTGGATGAGCCCCACCTTATGTCTGAAGAACCCAGGACTCGGAGAAGGGAAGCGACCTGTTGAAGGAAGCACAGATTTCCAGCTCCAGCCAGGGAAAGTCGAGCCGGCCCTCGGGGTCTGTGCAAGGCTGTGCCGCATGTGCAAACCGGGGCTTAAACATGCAAACTAATTTTGCAAATTTATAGTGATTTCTCACCTTATTAACTCCTCAAAAGCATTCAGGGCCTTATGATATGGGCAAGTTACATGACGTCTTAGGGCTCCCCGGGGCCCATCCCAAGAATAATGTGGTACATAGAGGAAAAGGCCCCTTGAACCAGCAGCTACTACAGAGACGTTCTGCAAGAACTTCTATGCATCCCTCAGAACCCAGCTCTGGTACCCCCCCCCCCTTCAAGAAGACATTCCTTAATCGCATCTTCTCTGCCCCGGTGAGTCCTTACCCCAAGATGACACGATGCAGCCATATCGTGGCACCTGCATTTGGTTGCACGAGTGACCCTCAATAGCTCAAGCCCCAACGCGGGTCTGTTTTCTTCCTGCATCCATTTTTACTTGTCTGTAATGTGGGGATGCCAGTAGCACTTGATGTGGATGAAATGCAGTGACTTGCTTGGAACAGTAAGCATGAGTCAGTGTTACCCATTGCTGTTATCTAAACTCGGGGGGGGGCCACTCCCCCCGCCCCCCCCCTCACAGCATCATCTTGGAGTCTTCCTAGCAAGTGTCCTTCTCTAAAACCATCAGTTTTCCACGATTAAGATCCACCTCCCCCCTCAGGCCTTTCTCCCCGACGTCAGCCTCCATGAAGGGGCTGGAACTTCCTGACCGAAACCCGCAGTCTGTGTCCGGAAGGGGGTCTGCTTTGGTGGGTGCTGAATGCACAGCGTTGGTGCCCAAATGGCTGACCATTGGTGAAGAGCTGGAACTTGACCTTGGCTCCCAGGCCAACTTGACCTTGACCTCTGTGCTATACTCACAAAGTTTCGGTGACTCTGAGGACTGTCACCTAGATCCATCCCGTTGCTCAGGTGAGGAGACCCAGGCCCCTCCAGGGGCTGCAGGACCCCAGCTGACTCGGGTCAGCAGGCCTGCTGCTACAGGGTTAAAGGCAGCGTGCCCTGGGGGCGTGTCTGCCACTCAGGAGCCCCAGATGCCTAGAAATACCCAGACCCAGACCGCGAGCTGACAGTGCCCCCCCTTTGTCAACAAATCTGGCTTGAGTGCGCCTTCCCTCTGGAAAGCCTGGGCTCGCTATTTATAAACATAACCTCAAGCTGGAATCCTGGCCCGTCAAGAGGTCTGATTCAGCCCTTTCTCCAAAATAGGTAAATAGAAGTAAAAATAACTGACCGCCGAGCAAAACCCAAAGCAGCCTGATAGCCCGGGAGAACGCGGAGCGCAAACACACTTGCCCATAAAAGCCGCTTCTGGCCCCCTGAGGCTGCCCGCCCTAGAGCCCAGGCTCCGACAGGCGCTGCCCTGCCTCGTGGGGGCCTTGTGACGTCATCTTGTGAGTCTCCCTCATGGAAAGGCTGGGGGGTGCGGCCGCGCCCCTGGACACCCGGCCAGCAGCCTCACGGCAAGGCCAGCATGGAGCTCGAGCTGCGTCCACAAGGGCATTGCGGCCTCAAGAACCACTTGCTCAGCCAGGTCAGCAGTAGCAACGAAGGGCTTCAATACAGTCCTCCCGGGTGTCTTGGTGGGTGGGTTAGAGCCCATCTCCTTCCTTAAGGATGTGGCGACAAGGGGAGGACAGCTGAGACGGTAAGATGGGGCGTTAGGGGGCCGGGGCAAGCTCCCGGACAGACACGGGCTTCCTTCCCAGGAAGCTGCGGGCTGCTCCTCCCCACTGCTCGTAACAATGTCTGCACACAACAGGTAATTCATAAATGTCAAAGTAAACAGGGGAGTATACTATCTGCGTGAAATCTGGCTCTGAGTTCCCCAGCAGTCAAAGCAAAAAGGGAAAAGAGCAGCTATAGGGAGCACAGTGCTCATGCAAACCAAACCTTCAAGAAAAGCACAAGTTCTCCTCGAGGGTCTCCTCCTCCGTGTTCCAGCTGTACCCGGATGGCCGGGCTCCCCCCAAGACAACCACATACTATTCAGGAGATGCCTGGGCCCATGCCCTTGGGGAAAGCGCTGGGAAAAGCAGGGGTTTCCCCCACTCTCTCCTCGGCTGGCTCCTGCTTCCACACCTTCTTGAAGCAACTACGCCCCATCTGCAGCCCAGGCATCAGTCACAGCTGTAGACAGGAGTGTAGCCCTGAGTCAAGGTCACCAGGGATGAAGCCTCCTACAGTCCAGCGGCCTTTGGGACCCGGGACACGTAGTGGCTGACACAGCACCGACACATTGAGGGGCAGTGAGAGGAGCTGTGAGAAGGGAAAGGCTGGCAGTGCGGACCCGGAGGCTGGGCACAGGCTGGGAGAGGGCTGGGAAGGAGGTCCCAGCTGTGTGTGCCAGGAAGCTGGTCTTGGTGGAGCAGAGGCAGCGAGGAGAGGGCCGGGGCAGTTTCGGACAGCACTCCCTAACGCCGCCTTTCTGGGACTAGCAGGGAGACTGTTTCGTCTCCCTGACCGGTGAGGTGTGGCCCGGGGGGGGGGGGGACAACATCATGAATGTGTCCAGCTCTGGGCCTGCCAGCAAGTCCGTGTGCGCTAGGGGCACAAGCCACCACAGCCAGGACCATGGGGGCTCGCCTCACCCCCGTGAGCAGGGAGTCAGCTGCCCTGGCCACCAGACCAACCACCCGCGGCCAGTCACCTTCACACGTGCCCTTGGGAGGGTCAGGTTTGTGGGCGCCCGAGGGTGTGGATGCCCAGGTCCCCAGATGCCCCGAGAGGATGCCCTCAGGTATGCGCCCCAGGGTGTTGATACTAGAGACTCATCATGATGCCATCGGTGGTCCAGGAAGTTTGGGGTGCACGCCCCCCGGAATCCCAGAGCACCTGGACTCAACAGAAAACTGACAACCCTGCAAGGAACCTGCCTCACTTAGCACAGACTTACTCTGACTAAGTGAACCCCGGAAACCTGTTGCCTCACTACATCCACTGACACCCCTAGAATCCACTCACGCCTCCATTTCGAAGGCCCCTCCCTGGAAGTCGCAGGGAAGGGGGTGGCCAGGGAGCCCGATGAACAAATGGGATTCCTGGACCAGTGACAGGGATGCTCGGCGTCAGGGTGCAGCTCAGGAAGGTGACCGCCCACACACATCAGATGACGTTTCCTAGGTGACAGCAGGGTGACAGGCTCAGTCACACCCGAACAGCCGCCGTCGCCCTGTCCCCTGGCAGGGGTGGGTGTTCCACTTTGCAGGGTGCATGCTGTACACGTGGGCCAGCTACTGGCGAGGATGTGCCGCGGACGCCCCCTCCAGACCCAGCACTGCCCGCTTGTGCACCGCCTGGCGGTGACCCTGGCTTCCCAGAGCCACTCTGGAGAAGCCTCCCGTCGTCAC
>PVHY01032526.1:0-11815 GCA_004024945.1 Uropsilus gracilis
TTTTTTCTTTGCTTACAATGTTTTGAGCTGTGGCTTCTCCAAGGCTCTTCAAACTTCAACAAATGCTGAAGCAAAACCAGCTTTCCAAATCCCTGGCCATCTCCAGGTACTTTCCATGCCACCTTGCTGCAGCTTCTTGCTCTCCATACCTGCTACACTTGCCAGCCATTTGAACTATTCTTTTTTTTTTTTTTTTTTTTTTTTTTTTTTTTTTTTTTTTTTTTTGAGACTAGGTCTTGCTATTTTTGCCCGTGGAACCGCAGGCTCTCGTTGCCCGGGGTACCACAGACTCAAGCAATCCCCTGCCTCAGCTTCCCAGGTAGCTGGGATGACAGGCGCGCACCACCATGCCCAGCTATTTTTTTGGAACTAGGTCTCGCTACGGGCCCCAGGCGGGACTTGAGACCGATCCCTAGCCCCTGCCGCTTCATAGGCTGAAGCTTACAAGCACGAGCCACCGTGCCCGGCCATTTGAACTATTCTTTACCTGCCCATCATTCTCACACCTGTTCTTCCCAAACTCTGTGTCCCTCTCAGTCTCTGCTCCTTTTTTCTTCTTTTTTAATCTCCTGCTGAAAACCAGAGGCTTCAATTTCCCTCCATACACCCTCCTGGTGAACTATTTTCTCTTCTCCACTTGGGATTTGCAACAAAGTAGAAGAAGGAAGTAATTTCTTACCTGGTTTAAACCTCTGTGTTTTTCAGGCACAGCTAATGGCAATGGCTACACATAACATTGCCCACCTTAGGGTCATGGCTTTAAAACAACAGTGTGATTTGGTTGGGGTGCTGTTTTTATGAAAGAGTCAGAGGATTCAGAAACTCTTGACTCTTGATCTACATTTGAAATAATGTCTAATTACTGATATTGCATTTTTGATCAATTATTTTATCTTCATGTGATAGCTTAATAGTTATTTAGATAAAACTATCAATAAGCTGTAAAATGTATTAAACACTTAATATATTTATTTTACATTTTATCCTCAACAGAACATGGAAGCAAGTGCTATCATTACCTCCATATTCAATGAGGAAATCAATGAGTTGAAATCGATGAGTTGAAAAAGTGTAAGTAACTTGCCTGAAATCCACAGGTAGCAAGAAAACTTGAAACTCCAAAATCAGATGTGGTCACACACCTAACTCGTGATGAGTGTTGAGTGCCACTCTGTGCCAACCTCTTTGCCCAGCACCAGAGGTACCTACATAACTGAGACTGACACAGTTCATTTCTCAGGGGCCTCTTATATTTCTTTAGTGATTTCAGCACCTAGTTTAGATAAAGGGATAAAAATTAATAAAGGCAATAATAAATTACCTGTTGCGAAAAGTCCCTTACTTTCTGCTACACCTGTATATAATTAATGCGGTTAGAAGGATAAGGGGCCGGGCACGATGGCTCGTGCTTGTAAGCTTCAGCCTATGAAGCAGCCGGGGCTAGGGATCGCGGTTCGAGTCCCGGCTGGGGCACGTAGCGAGACCTAGCTCCAAAAAATAGCTGGGCGTGGTGGCATGCGCCTGTAATCCCAGCTACCTGGGAAGCTGAGGCTGGGGATGGCTTGAGTCTGTGGTACCCTGGGCAACAAGAGCCTGCGGTTCCATAGGCAAAAATAGCAAGACCTAGTCTAAAAAAAAAAAAAAAAGAAGGATAAGGGGAGCTGCCTGGGAGGAGAGAGCAGAGAAAAGAGGTAAAAATATGTGTCCAAGATAAAGGGAGCCAAGAGTGTGGTGGCTGTGATGAGTTGTCCTAGGGGATGCAAAATCAACAAGGATTAAATACCTGACACAATACAGGTTACACATTTTAGCAGACCTAGTCCATGTCATTCTTACAACATTCTTATTAAGTGAGATTGCAATCTCACTTTATAAATTAAAAAAAATGTATAAGGTTTGCTTGATAATTTGAGACCATACTGTACAAAGGCTTGAAGTTTGATACAGCCTTGTTTCTTCCCTCCCTTTTGGTAACCTCTCAGTTCAGACATTCTGTTGTGGATTAGAAATGTGTTTCAGAAACCATGACAACCACAGAGACACGCTGAACAAAACTAATGTATGTGGGATGGAAATGTTTCCAAAATACAGCATAATTCAGGACAAGAAGGTTCAAGGCCACTTCCTGGGGGGATTTAAGAGCTTAAGTGAAGGCTTGAAAATGAGCTCCCAGGTGGACAAGCCAAGACTCTTTAAAAAATAGAAAAGAAGTTTCTTAGCAAAAGCTGGCACTGAGTTGCTTGACTCTCTGTAGAGATATGATCAAGTAGGCTGCCCTGTCAACTTCAAGTTGGAAATTTGTCTACAAAATGTAAGAGTGACAGTGATAACAGTAATTTCTATTTATTGAGCAGGCACAGTGCCAGACATCATGTTAGAACCTTTCTCTAGGTTATCTGGAATCTTGTCATCCACCTTGCAAGGTGAGCATTATCTCTCTTCTGTAGATGGAAAAAAGACTAAAACAACTATGGCTCAGAGTGTTTGAGCAATTTATGGAAGATTAGTAGAGCCAGGATTAAACTCATCCTTTTTTCCATTAGACCATCTTGCATTCATTAGACACTATTATTTCACTTTGCCATGAGATACTAATGGAGCACACTGAGATGATGCAATTCTAGTCAAAAGAAAGTGCTTTCTTCCAGGCATCGTGGCACATGCTTGTAATCCCAGCTATCTGGGAGGCTGAGTCTAGGGACCACTTGAGTCTGCGGGTTCAAGACTAACCTGGGCAGCATAGCAAGACCTAGTCTCAAAAAAAAAAAAAAAAAAAAAAAAAAAAAAAAGCCTGTGCTATCTTGGTTAACATAATGTAGTTTCATCTCTGCTAAGATGGCAATGACTAGTGAGATTCACATGGCTAACCTATACTCTACTTGTGAGCCCATCATTGTTTTGGGACTAGGTTTTGAAACCCTGATTTGCCTCTCTCTGCCTGGGCTTAACGTCTGTTACACCAATGTTGAATCACAAATCTAAGGTTCATCACAGCTCTGTGATAGTTGATTTCCCACAGTGCTGAACACCAAGCTTTGGGTGTACTGGATTTCAGATGCTGGACCTGAAACCTTTCTGAAGACTCTGAAGACTTGCTTAGCTAAAGGACTATCTCTCTTTTGCGAGGGTAGTTTCTTTCCTTTGTCTGAGAGGTGGTGCTAGAAGCGTCTCTCAAGTTGAGGAGATGAATTAGAAGCTCCTGGTTATCTTTAGGTTACCCAAACTCAGGACATCATCAGCTAGTCCTGTGAGTCCCGTTGCTCTCAACAGTGAGTCACACCAGCAGTTTTATGGCTTCCCCATAAATCATTCCAGGACAGTAAAAATTGGGAACGTAGCAGAGAATGTTAACTTATTCTGAAGAGATAAGAAAATTCTAAAAGCTCATCTTTGAAGAACTCTCATGAGCACTTCCTAGGGACCCTGAGAAGCCCACATTCTGATGTGTCTTTCCGTTTTTACCAGGCGGCATCTGAAGGGGGTTTGGTCTGCTTTCTTTCCTCCACATCTGACTGATGATATAGACATGCCAGTGCTGCGGCCTCTGGCAGCACGCCCATATCAGGATGTGTCAGAACTGGAAGTATAAAGAGGCAAGTCCAGGGGTTGATTATCTAATCTAGGTTTTTCTGGCCCAGACTTCCAGTCAGGTCCAGGTTCATCACTATCCAGCTTTGGCAGCCAAGTTTCCATCAGCTTTGCCATGATTAACATGTGCACTGGCGGTCATTTCTTAGTAACAGAACCCAAGGCCAAACAGGAAGGTGAGTAGCTGTCTGAGCCTGACTTTCGTTTCTGGGTGAATCGGTAGTCACGGTACAGAGCAATTCTGTCTGAGTCTGATCACAAGGCAGCTAAGACAAATGGAATGAAATCAGAGAAGGTGTATTATAACTGCTCTTAGATTTCCCCAGGTTGTCAGGATTTGTCTTTGATAGCATTTTAGACTCTTTAAAGTAGCGGTTGCCATGTTCAACTTTAGAAAACCTCCTAAATCCGGAAATAGCTAATGTGATTCATGTGGGAATCAGTTACAGTAATGATCTGTGTCCAAATGCTCTAGGAGCTGAGTTCTGTGGAAGCGTAGCTAGTCATAGTCTCTGAAGCCTGAGTCACCGTGCCTTACCTACGGAAAGGCCTGTGAACCAGGGTGACACTGAGGTTGGCCAGACTGAGAGTCTCTACCAAATTTGAACCTCTGGGGCAGAAGTGAGGATGTGACTGAAACCAAAGAGGAGGTCTGAACACGCAGATGAGTGAAAAGTGGTTCAGGTTTCTCTAAGAAGAACCTTTTAATGGGAACATGGTTATACATGTTCCAAAGACTTTCTTTCTATAGGCCATCGGAGGGTTAGGTTTTCATGTGTGGAGATGAAATACAGTGAGAGTTCTAGCAAACTGACACATCTTTCCCTCCTTCTAATAAAAAACTTCATAATTTTTATCTCAATTAATCAAATATATATTGAGCATCTGGTATAAAAAACCTTCTTTAGAGGTGAAAAATATGAAGAAAACAGAGTACCTGCACTTTCAGGTAGTTTTATAGTTCAGCAGGAAGACAGGCATAAACATATTTAATTTTAAATCAAGGTGAAAACTGGGACTGGTGCAGAAACCAGTTTTTTTGTCCTCCACATGTGAATTTCAGACTCCCCATCAGAACCCCTAGCATACACTGCTAGGGGTTTGTGGCAAAGAATGTCCATCCCCAGTTTCCACTGCTTCTTGGTAACAAAACCCCAGTTTTATCTGATAAAGCACCACATACCTGCAAATAATGCATTTTCCCAAGATCCCTTACACCTAGATGTGCCATGTGACTGATTTTCTGCTAACAAAATGAGACATTAAGTGGTATATGGGAAAGCAGCTTCTAAGGAAGCTCCCTTGACAGGGAGAAGTTCTCTTTTCATCCTTTTACATTTCTTCTTGATATAATGTAGAATGTAGATGTGCTGGCTAGTTACCTGAGAGATACCTTCGACCATCAGCAGACTCTGAGGCTGAGGAGAGCAGGCTTGCCTGGATTCATGACAATTTTGTGAAACTGCCAGCTCAGTAGATCAGACCTGGACTTCTCTGCTTCCGGGATTTCTTCTTTTTACAGTACAGAGAAATGTATATATTTTGAAAGCTATACTGACTTTTCTATGACGTACAATCAAATTGAATCATTACTGATAAAGCTGACATAAAACAATATACCACACTCTAACTGCTTACTTAGGCTTCTGATTTTCTGCATGTATAAATTTTGATCACCATAATGAAATTGACCTTATTCATTTATTCTATTAACGATGTAGGTATTACATTTATAAGTGCAAGCTTTTATCTCAAAAGTATAGTAGACAGAGGCAGAGATGATGAGTTTAAAGGTCAGGAGGATATTACTGTCATCAAAGTTGATTGGAGAGTTTCAAGGTGGACTGGAGAAACGGGAATCTATGGGTATCTAGTGATAAGAAACACAGGCACAGTGCCATAGAGGCAGGTGAGAGCATCTAAGTGAAAATATATAGGTAAAAAAAATCTAAAATCATTAGGGGATATAAAGAAAAGGAACTAGATTGGTGCTTTAAGGGAATTAGCCCATTATTAGTAATTTTCTCTCCACTTGACTCCCTCTCTTCTGTGCTCTGCAATGTGTTTTAGGGAGATTTGGACCTTGTAACCTATATTTTCAAGATGCCCTTTCTAGGAAGCACTGACCAGAGATTAGAGTCAGGTTGAGGGGAGAAGTTCAGCAATTCTCGTAACAGAGATGTTACGAGAATTGTGATGATGATCACTATATCATCATTATAGTGATGATAATGCCACACTGCTGAAACAGAGGTGAAGGTGCAACAGCAGAACTTGGAGGCAGTTACTCCAGTGGGAGCAGCAGCCAGTGAGAGGAAGGTCCAAGGTCTCTGCTCTGGAAGATGAGATGCCACAATATCATCATGGGCAGTCTAGGCAGATCCCCTTGATTCTGTGCCTATTCTTGTAGTCAAGGATACTAACACTTTCACCGCATTGCTAATTCAATAACGAATCTAGCTTTCATTGCTTCTCCTGTTCAAACACGTGTGTAAAAACCATTGCGTTAAGTATTTATGCACTTATTGTAGATCTTGATATCCAGGTATCCCTCGCTTCACGGAATTTCACTTTACATACTTCCCTTTCTTTCTGCTATCTGTTTTTGTTAACCAAGAACAACAGGAAAAGGATTTTGCTTTTATGAGAAAAGGTGAAAAGTGCATTAGTGTTCAATGTTTGTTTTGCAGCAGCCATTCTAGAAGCAAGACATGCCCTGAGTAGCACCAGCTTCTCCTTAGGACCTATTTGTACGTGTGACATATTCCAGTTTTTACCATTGGTCTTGTTTTAAGTTTTATCTCTTATTTGGTAAGATATTTGATTGATTATTTTTCCATATAAATTAATGATGAATGCTTCTTTACTCATACCATTTCTACTTGAAAGTTGTTAGAGGAATACCCTACATAGTAGGGAAACCTGTATTCTTTCTAATTTTACTGTTATATGTATTGCAAATAATTTGTGACTCCTTTATGCACTAACCTTTTGGAGTTTATGAAGAACAGGAAGTTTTTGAGGATTTGAAACTCATAACTTAAATGTGAAGGTTTGTCAATATTTTACCTTAAGATAGATGTTTCTTGGAAATTATTTCAAAAATACTTTTCCATATCAAGATAATAAAGATAATCTTTTACATGTTCTTCTAGAAGTTATTACAATTGGTAATAAGTCCTATGAATTGATTTTTATTTAACTTATTCTTTTTTAAATATATTTTTAAGAGACTGGGTCTCACTATGTTGCCTAGGGTTGTCTCGAACCCGCAGACTCAGCCTCCCAGGTAACTGGGATTACAGGTGCACTCCCCTCCACCCCACTGAATTGATTTTTAAATAGTGTTATATAAAGGTTCAACATCATTTTTGGTAGTATGGATTTTTATTTCCTCCAGTTCCTTCACTGAAAAGTCCACATTTCTGTCATTCATTTGTGTCCTATATCCAGGATCCATAGTAGGTATTGATTGTTGTTCTATTTTTAATCCTCCACATACATGTACAGGAAAGGAGGGAGGGGAGAGAGAAGTGACCTATGCTATTGTATGAATTGGCAAATCCAAAATCTGCAGGACAAGCTGGCAAGTTGGAGATTTAGGGCAGAGATGATATTACAGTTCAAGTCTAAGATCATTTGCAATAGTATCCCTTCTTACTTTACGAATCTCATTCTTTCTTCTCCAAAGAATTGCAACAGACTAGAAGAGACCCACTAGCATTATGGAGGAAAATCAGCTTCATTCAAAGTCCAGAATTTAATTTAATCACATCTAAAAATAAATGCTTGCACTACAACATCTATAATAATTTGAGCAAAAATTTGAATATTATAATTTAACCAAGTTGGCACATAAAATTAGAAACATAAAACACTATATATAACATAATAAAAACACTATATGATGGGAAAATTCTCCTCACCATCTTCTCAAGAATGTCTCAGCTAGTTTAATCTTCTACATTTTCATAAATAATAGCCTAATATAAGCCTATCAATGATTCCTCAAGCCAAAAATGTTTCAACATAGATTACCCTGAATTTATAGCCCAAATGTGGACATACTGAAACAGGGAATAGTATGAGAAAGCACTATAGTAATCAAGGTATTGAGCCTTGACAGGAAGATTCAGAGCAGGTTTGGAGAACATTCAGAGTTTGACCCTATGCTTACCAAGTTTCCACTGAACATATAAATTTGATTGCTGTCAACAGGTAAAGACAATTAAAACCATGAAACTAGATGAGATCTTCCAGGAATTAATGTAGAGAGGACAGAAGTAATCATAGGATTAAGTCTAAAATGTTTAATACTTAGAGATCTACAAGATAAGGAGGATTAAAAACAGGAAAGAAAAGGAAGCCAAGATTAAGTACTGAGTTTAGAGGAAAATTAAATGGTTTCTCAGAAAGCTGAATCAAAATAATATATATATAAACATATAAAAATATATACACATGTACACACACACACATATATATATCTTTGGTATATATATATATCTTTGATCTATCTATCTATCTTTGATATATATATATATATATATATGAGGAGAGTAATTAGTGTGCCCAAAGCTGGTGATTGATCAAATAAGCTAAATATGTATCATTGATAATAAGATTTAGAGCTGTGGAAGTCGCTGGGTATACTGGTGGTAACTGGGGCCATATCATCTAATTAGAGTGATTTTGAGGGGAAAAAAAGAGTAAAGGAAATTAGAGATCAGACTTTCAAGGAATTCAATATTGCAAAGTCACTTTTAAATGATAATAAAGGAAATTGCAGTATCCTGTGAGAGTTGTTTGCTCTTATTTGTTTGATTAGATGGGAGAAATTGCTACCTGTTTCCGAGAAGGGTAATAACTGAAAATTTATGTGAGAGTCATGAATTGATAAACCATGCTTCTGAGTAGTTTGCCAGATTTTATTGTTTGTATCATGTATTTGATTCCCTTATAAAGGAATTTGCATCATCATAGCCAGTTTTTTATAACCTTTCTTCTTTCCAATTGCACACTAACTTCCTTGTAGGCAGGCATTGGGATTGAACTTTAAGCTTGGAAGTCTATCTCTAGATGGATAGATTAACATTATATAAACTATGATGGGAAGCCTAATGAATCACTAGTTCCCAGTGATTCATACTTGTAAAGTTTGAAGAGGCTCAACCTTATACTTTAACACAAAGAGATGACTCTCTGAGGATAGATTTTTAGAAATCTACAGTGAATATTTAGGAGAATGGGACTGGAATTCTTTCTAGTCTCACCTTACATTTTCCCCAAGATAACAACTTTCCCATTATTCATGGGATAATTCATGCATTAACTGCTAAGTATTCATGTGAAGTTACACCTTTTAAACTCACCTTTGATACCCACACCCAATAAATAATTATGCATTCAGCACATCATCACTTCAATGACAGATCCTCCTGTTGCATATTAAGAAAGTAACAGCTACACCCCTACTCCCTGAAATACTTCCTCCCTAAACAAAGGTCCCTCTGACCTTTCTTGAATAACAGAACTTTCTTGCCAGCTTACAAGTGGAGAGGAAGGCACAAGGCATAAGGCATCAGGAATTCCTTTGGTTTGCCAGCAACAGGAACAGTGGAGTTTCTCTTTCATTCTTTTCTCAAAAAATTCCCCTTCTTACAGGATGTCCATTATACAAGAAATTACTCATGAAATATAAAGATGATTTCAGTATTGGGATCATGATTAGTCACTTTCTTTTTGAATCCTTTCCTTCTCATCCACATGCCACTGAAAGAAAGTTGCTATCTTTCAGTAGACCCTTGGCAACTTGCTTAAGAACACAGCAAAAAGATGCTAAGGCAAAGAGGACAACTTAAAAATAGGCAAAAGACCTGAATAGACACTGTTCCAAAGAAGACATACAAATGACCATAAGGTATATAAAAATATGTTTTACATCATTAATCATCAGGAATAACTAGAGACTATAATTTACAACAAGAAATCTATAGTTAATCTCAGTCCCCATATGACACAGAGCTCCTGAAATCTCAGGAATTTGCATGGGAGAATTGCCTTTAGATATGTTAATCAGGTGAATTTTGCAAAACATCTAAGGAAGGGTACTGATGCCTAGTGGAATCAACCATGAGATTAAAGGGCTGAAACTTTCACTCCCACCCTCTCTAACTTTGTTGGGGGGGAGAGAGTAGAGGTTGAATGATTAGATCTATGTTCAATAACCAGTGAGCTAATAGATCAATGAGGAAAAAATGTCCTTAAAACATAAAAGGATTGGTTCAGAGCAGTTCCTGGACCATGAAAAGGTGGAGCTTCTAGGTCAGTTTGCATCTGGAGAGGACATGGAAACTCACTGCCAGTTTCCCAGTTCTTACCCTATTCTTGTATATCATCTGACTATTCCTGAATTAGAGCTTTTTATAATAAGCCAGAATCTAGTAAGTAAAATGTTCTTATTCCTGGAACTTTTTTAGCAAATTAATGGAAAATCAGTTGGAAAAAGACAATGGAAACCTCCAATTTATAGCCTGTCAGTCAGAAGCACAGGTAGCAATGTGAACTTTTCACTGGCATCTGAAAGGGGACAGGGAAGTCTTGTGAGACTGGACTCTACCTGTGGAATCTGATGCTATCACCACCTAAATAATGTCAGTATTGAGTTGAATTCTTGCCTCTTTTCTTGTGTCCTAGAATTGCCTCTTGGTATGGGGAAGTCTCTACCACCAACACACACACAAACAGTGGAATTGTGTTCAAGAACCCCAAATAACCTCATTCCTGCTAAGAGGGATATTACCAAAAAGATGAGATAATAAATATTGGTGAGGTTGTGGAGGAAGAGGACAACCACTTTATATCTGTCAATAGGAATATAAAATGTACAGCCCTTACAGGGATACAAGTATGGAAGTTTATTGAAAAATTTAAAGGTTGTGAAATGGGGTGACAAAAAAGCAAAATAGGGTGTTTACCCTAACTTACAAGGGGGAGCAGCTGGCCCTTTAAAGCCAGCCACACACCAGGTTCTTCCCAGCCCACACTTGCAGTAGCAAGACCACATAAACCTTAAGAGGGAGGCAAAAAAACAAATTTACTTATTGAAAGACAAATTAGACAAGAGTCACTGAGCGGTACAAGGGAACCTCTTTGGTAATCTTACCACACAGTCCAGTCTCTAGTCCTAAGCGCACAAAGCTGCAACAACCATGTGCGGCCACAAAATGGCGACTGCCCCACCTTAAACCAGATGAAGGAATTCACATGGCACCACCATTCCTTCTTCAAAGATACAGCTCCACTCCCTGCAAGCCAGAAGAAGCCAAGATGGCATCCTCGATCCTTTTCCGAAAGCGGGAGATTAAAATCCAATGAGGAAACCAGGATGGCATTGTCATTTCTTCTCCATAAGGCCCAGCTCTGGTATCCTTTGAACTCCAACTCCAAAGTGGCCCAGCATCAGAAAAACTCACTTGACACAGTAACACAGCAAGCACATCAGACATCTCACGTTGAAAAGCGGCAACACAGCAAACTCTCTTCAGTTCTCCAGAAGACTTCCAAGCTTTGCGGTTTCAAAATTAAACCAAATTTTCCAGCACCACACTTCCAAGACAGCTCACACAGGTCACAATTTTCTCCAACATGAGGGCCGGGCACGGTGGCTTGTGCCTGTAAATTTCAACCTATGAAGCAGCCGGGGCTAGGGATCATGGTTTGAGTCCCGCCTGGGGCACCTAGCGGGATCTAGTCCCAAAAAAATAGCTGGGCATGGTGGTGCGCGCCTGCAATCCCAGCTACCTGGGAAGTTGAGGCTGGGGATTGCTTGAATCTGTGGTACCCTGGGCAACATGAGCCTGCGGTTCCATGGGCAAAAATAGCGAGCCCTAGTCTCAAAAACTAAAACATAAAAACCAATTTTCTCCAACATGCTTCCCTGGGTTCCTCACTAGCCTGGACTGGGGATGGAAGCCCACAGCTTGGCTTCCTTCCCTACCCTGCTGCCCTGCTGCCCCGCATGGCAGCGGCAGGTCTGAGGCCTCCAGCCTCCCTGCTGTTCCTCTCTGCTCCTTCTCGGTTCTCCTCTGTTCTCTGTTCTGTTCTCCCTGTTATGTCTCTTTTTCTGTGTTTTCCTCTGTTCCCTCCTAATCCTTTAATCCTTTCTTCTCTCAAGAAGGCTTAACTTTTCTTTTTTTTTTTTTAATTTTTATTTTATTTTTTTTTA
>PVHY01032527.1:0-11816 GCA_004024945.1 Uropsilus gracilis
AGGCAAACCCTTGAGATTACAAAGTTGTGAAATTTATATATAAATAAAGAAAAAAAAATAAAATAAAAAAAAATTGTTAGTCATGTGGTTTCGTGAGTCTTTGTTCTGAGAACCTCACAAAAACTCCTCACCCAAATCCAATCTTTCCATGCTAGATGGTTTTATTCAAAGGGATATGAGAAGTTAAAGACTCTAAAATTTGGAAGGGATAATAAACTTCTGAACTCCACTGAACATTGTTTTTCTTCAGCCACCCTTGTAAGTGGTTACCCAGCCCCTTATTTAAGTTAGCCAATGACAAGGAACTCATAAGCTAAAACACTGCAGCTCACTGCCTCACTCAGCCATTGTAGCCCAATACTATTGATTGCAATGTGCCAACAACTCAAAGATGACATATCTTCATTAATATGATCCTTTGTTTATACCATATATAAAAATTAACTCAAAATGGATCAAGGACCAAGGTATGAGATCTACCAAACCAAGTATCTCTTAATATGCTTTTATAGACCTATTCCTCCCACCATTCCTAAGAACATCTGCCATTCACTTTGAGGCAGAGGCAGGATGTGTTGAAATGATAAGAATGTCTAACAGAGGACATGCTATGCAGTAGAATCCAGAAAATTCTTTTTATTGTTTTTTTGATAATTCCTCTTTTAAAAAACTGTTGGTTTGTCTTTCAGGACAAATGAAATGCTCAGTGACAAACATCATGAATTTTTCTCCAGGCAATGTGAAGACCTAAGGCAAAAGAACCCCAATTTTTGCTGAATATACAATATTTTTTATTCATCTAAGCCAAGACGAATGTGAGGTCAGGAGGCAGTGGCAAAACTAGCAACTGTGCCCACGCTCCACCAGGAATTTCTGAGGACAAAAAAAGAGGGTATAGGCAGAGTCACAAACAGCATCAAGATCAAAGGTAAGTCACAGTTGACCATTTGGGAAATCCTTGCATCCAGCTGTCGTCAGGAACATGGAAATGAAGGAGCGATATCAGCCTCATATTTATCCTTTTCTGTATCTCTCCAAACCAAAAGTTATATTAGAAATGGTAGTAAATACAGGACACATGTCACGTTGCCCACCTTGCAATAAAGTTTGCACTTTGTAATAAAGTTCCCAAAGTGTTCTTTATGGAAAATTTCCTTTTTCTGTTGCTTTAATTTCATCTCCATAATCTCAGCGGTGACATGTTATGAAAGGGCTGGTTGCACTGCTTATAAAAGCATAGCTTCTCCCATGTCTGAGTGACTGCTGTTGTCTCCAGGCTGCTGGCAGGTTAATGCAGCACAATTCCAGCACAGCCTTGAAAAATCACAATAATCTGATTTAGGTCTAGTGTCGTTAAATTTGATTAGCTGAGTGAGCTCATGAAAATCCATAATTAACTAGAAAAACAAGACAGATGTTTTTCCCAGGAAATTGAGAGAGCTTGGTTTTCTGTTAGATTGCTTTCCTCCCTATCTAAGGACCTAGACAACAGTACACCTCTCTTCCTATTTACATGCAACTGGCACACACTGGTCTTTTATCTAATCATAACCATTTTTCCTGTGAAGGTGGGGAAAAAACGAAATGCAATTCCTTCAGATGTGTTGAAGCTCATCAGACATGTTGGTAACACCCTGAAATATGTTATCATCAGCCCTGCCCAGTATAGTCCCTCACCCCTACCCTGGGTTCAGTGATTCTCATCCAGGGGTGATTTTATCACCCTGGGACATTTGACAATAGCTGGAGACATTTTTGTCTGTAACAACTGGAGAGAGTATTATTGGCATCTAATGGTTAAGAGGCCAGGGATGCTGTCAAACATCCTACAGTGCACAGGACAGCTCCCCACAGCGAGGCATCTGACTCAATATGTCAATAGTCCTGATGAGAAAGTCTGCCTGGGTCAAAGGCAAGATCAGAGTGAAACATCCTCTGATATAGAGACCAGCTAAGTCCCCTCACTGGGCAGTCAGTTCCTCAGGTCCCCAAGTAAGCTCTGAGGTTTGTGTATTGGTGATTTTGAGAGAAAAAAAAAGATATAACAGGTTCACACAGGTTCACACAGACCCTGAAAGGTCATTGCTTTAGAAGAGCTGACATGAGCTCAAAGGAGTGTACTTACCACTACTCGTTACGGTGATTGTTGTTCTAGAGGTTATGACCCCCTCACATTACACTCTTCTCAATTCCCAGGGAAAGTGACTTTTCATCACATTCTTTCTCTGGCTTCTCGTTTTCAACTCAGGCTTTTGTAGAATGGGATGAGGTCAAGAAACTACGAACTGGTTAATGGAGAAACAGGTTCCACTCACTGATTTTATACAACTTAGGACAAGTAACCTTTGGCACCTAGATTTCCTCCAGACACTAAAATCAGGTTGCATATAATCTTTCTGTCTCACAGGGATAATTCCAAGGTGCAAGAGGGGAACAACTTTCCAAAGTCTTGTATATGAGGTTGAACCATATGAAATTGCCATGCTTATTGGATAAAATTGGTTGACTATTAGCATTTTCATTTGATTCAACCAAAGATACAGATCCAGTAGGATATAGAGAGATAGATGATGAGAGATTGGGAAGTCCCATGCTTAACCATCTGCAAACTAGAGTCTCAAAAAGACAATGATATCCTTCCTGTCCAAGTCCAAGAGCCAGAGAAGCAGATGAGCCAAAGATATAAGTTCAGGTCTAGTCTGAAGACCAGAAAAACAGGAACGTTGACACCCCAGTTTAGAGTGAATCAGCTCCTCCTCCACTTCCTATTCCATTCCAACCTTCCATGGATATGTTGGTGTTCATGCACCATGGTGAGAGGAGATCTTTTTACTGATACACCAATTTAAATGTTTGTTGTTTTTTTATTATTAATTAATTTATTTTATATCGCTGTCTACCCCAGGTTTCTCCCACCACCTTGTCACCTATAAACTATCATCTTAATCTTTTTTGCTCATCCCACCCCTGATCTGCAACCCCCATTCTATATATCAGCCTGCTGACAGGTGTAAATTTTTCTTCTCTTTGTTAGTTTGTTTTCCCTATATCCTTCATATAAGTGAGACTATCCAGTATTACTCTTTTTCTTTTTTTTTTTTTTTGGCTTATTTCTGCTAGCATGATTCTGTCTAGCTCTATCCATGTTGCTGTGAATAACATGCCTGGTGTTGTTTTTTCTGTGTGTGTCTTTTTTGATTGATGAATAATATTCCATTGTATACATATACCACAACTTTCTGATTTATTCATCTATTTTGGGGCATTTGGGTTGTTTCTATCTCCTGGCTATTTCTATCTCCTGCAATAAACATTTGAGTACAGGAGAAGATCTAAAAAAGACAATTCTCCAAAGAGGAAATATAAATGGCAAATAGGCATATGAAAAAATGCTCATCATTAGTAATGCAAATGAAAACCACAATGAGATACCATCTTACACCAGTAAGAATGGGCCACATCAAAAAAAAAAAAAAAAAGGGAGGGGGTAACTACATGTGCTGGCATGAATGTGGAGAGAAAGGGTCACTCTTATGCTGCTGGTAGCAATGCAAAATGTCCAGCCACTGTGGAAGGCTTTGTGGAGGACCCTTAAATTTACTGAAAATGGAACTACCATTTGATCCAGCAATCCCACTTCTGGGAATCGACCCAAAGGTTACAAAAACACTAATTCAAAAGGACCCCCCAATTCAAATGTTAATCTTTTCTGGAAACATCCTAAAAAACATGCCCCAAAATATTGCTGTACCAGTTGTCTGGGTATCATAGTGAGACTAAGGGACTGGAGGCAGGAAAGAGCCAGATATGAAACAATGATCTTAGACAAAGCAGTGTCCAGAAAAACAGATGTGTGCCACCATTTAGGGCAAGATCCAGTTATAGGGGAAATAGTGAACAAAAACAATCACCAAAGAAATTTCTCGACCACCTAATACCTAGGCTGGCACACTGGGCAACAGGAAATCTCACACTCTGTAGTCACAAGCAAGACAGAGATAGAAAAGACTTCCTCCCTTGAACCCCCTTCCTGTTGTCAGTTTCTTTTTTTGTTTGTTCGTTTGTTTCAATAAATCTACACTTTGCTTGCCACTGCACTGGGTGTGTCATGGCTGTTTCTCTTCAACCGTCCTACACACCCAAATTCACAAATGTTGCCTCTTATACCAAGTTGACTCATAAAATTCACTGCCACACTTTTACTATTGATATTTTAGAGATACTGTGATTTTTTCCCCTAAATACTCGATTCTATTTCTATCTGAATGCCAACCACCCTGTGAGCAACAGATTAATTGCAATTAATATTCTTACTTTATAAATGGAGAAACCGAAGTTGGAGGAGGTACCACTAACACATTGTCGCACTAGTGCTCAAATGCAGAATTAAGAGTTCGGAGCCAAAATTTTTCCTACAGGCTGCTCAGCTTTAAGCAAGCACCACATGCTGCCAACTGCTACCTGAGAAGACCCTTCTACTCTGTGCAGGAAAAAAATTTTACAACCGTGGCTGAGATTTAAATCAAGGCAGGAGTTGGCTTTGTTCTCAGCTAAGGACCCTTGCCAAAAGGAAGATAGGTCCAGCCTAGGCTCCTCTAAGTGCTGAATAATTCAAAAGAAAAGGGAGTCCTAGATTGGTTTGGGAAGGGGGGAAGGGTTGTTTGTTTTTAAAGGCCTCCGTGACTGGCAATAGCATCCTCACTTCCTCAAGCCCTGTGGCCTAGTACACTCCCAGCTCCTGCCTCTCAAGCCCACAGATGCACAAACACATCCTTAATGAGCTTGGTGTCAAACAGCAGGCGTCGTGGGAGCAGGGCCCAGGTTTCTGATCAATGCGAGCAATATTTAGCCTTCCCCCAGCCCTGCTGGTCGCCCTAGCCCGTTCAGCAGTTCTGTGGTGTTATTTTTAGTGTGTTAAGTTAATAGAGATCCCTGGAGTGATGTGGAAAGAGGAAAGTCACCGGAGGGATGCTGCTAAATTCATAACCTGAGCGAGGCCTGCAGCGACGGGGTTTCCTGAGGGAGCCCGTGCGGGAACTGGAGGAAGAGCCAGCCAGCGGCTCAGCTTAGCTGAACTAAGGAACGTTGACACCGGGGCGGGAGAGAGACTGGTTCAGTTCTCCATCTTCTTCAGTGAGAGAAGAACTAAAACAAGCGGTAAAATAAAAATAGGGGTTGTCTTCGGGGCGAATAATAAGCCAGGAGGTTATGTTACATTAAACTATATGTTAGGAAATAAAAATTATTCACTCTGAACTGATGTCAAACCTTCGGTTTCATATTTAAGTAACCTCCACCCTCCCATCCCCTCTGAAAAGCTGTCATTGTAATTAGACCTGTAACAAAGGACATAGACTTACCCAGAAAAGAAAATTATGACAAACTCCATCAAAATTACCTTATAAATATCACTTTACTGTTTTAGCTACATTTTCGTTCTAGCGCCAGGAAAATGAGTCATAGGCTACCAAAACTCAGCATTGAGCTGCAATTTGATTCATTCCTTTTACGGCAGCCGTGCGTACAGGTGTGCTCACCGAGAGACACGCCGCGTGATTCATGTAGGCAAGGGCCCCAGTGGGCACAGGCCTTAATGTGGAAGTTAAACTCAAAGGAAGCTGGAGGGAATAAAAATAGAAATCAAGAACTTTTCTCTATAGTCTGCCGCTAAGCCATGAACATCTAAGGTAAGGCTGCCCAGCCACAGGGCAGGCAGCGGATGGAGCAGTTCTTTACCAAGGAGAGTGCAATCCTTCTAGCTATCTAACAACTTGAACTTGGGTGTCACTCTGGCTTTTTATTCCCGGATACCTTGAGTGGGGGTAGGAAGGGGGTATGCTCACCAAAGCTGCAAAGTACCCCCAAGGAACACAAAGGTAGTTTGTGGAGAAGGGAAAAAAGGGAGAGAAAGAAAAAATGCAGTTACATCTGCCTTCTTGGAGCAATAGGTTGACTGATGAACATTTTGAAACGATCCTTTTTTCCCTATCATTTTTGATGTCATTTATTGAACTTCACTATGAAGACTGAAGTTACAAAGGAAAATATTTTGTCAAGGGGAGAAAAATGACTTATTTCCATCATAAAACAAAAATGAAGAAAGCATCCATAACATTTACTAGATTGTTTCACAGAAACATGGATCGTTTTACCTTGTTTCTCAACAAGGACACTGTCAGAGATCACTTCCTCTAGATGTGGGAATCAGAGACTGTGAACTTGCTCATTGATGCAGGATCTGATTTTGACTGACTTGCCAGAAGAAAACATAAAATGTGTATATCTCTCTGGACTCAGGGGGAAGAGCTAAACCCTATCTTGAAGTCTTTTGTTTAAAATAGTAAATATTATGAATTAAATAAAGGTCATTATTAAAAGAAAGATTTCGAGTGTCCAGTACCATTGGTTTTAAAAAAAATTGCAACAGTCCAGATAACTTACTTGAAAGCAATACTTTCCAGATTTCTTTTGGTTCTGCAGAGATCCACTCTCCATTTAGTCAAGGTCCCTTTGTTACATGAAAGTAAGGAGCTGGGAGGGATAAATGGGCCGAAAGTGTCTTAGGATGCATCTCAGGAGGGCAGTTGTTCCATCTGGGGCCGTGAATATGCACTGATGCAGAGATAGGGGAAGAGGGAGAATGCTCAGGTGGGGAACATGGGGGTGCTCCCAGGGGCAGAAAGCAGCAGGTTCAGGTCTTGCCTGAACCAGGAGCCTGTTGACAGGCAGGCCTGTATCAATGGGCACATCAGTGGGGATTGCCTTCCCATTTTGCTTTTCTCCTTACAGAACATTCAGCTGTTTTCCAGGTGTCACTCGGAGCTGTGGAATTCTGAGGAATTGCTGGCTTTGCCACCATACTGTCTACACTATCTGTTTTCATCATAACTTGGTAGTTGGGAATTAATCTAATGAAAATCAAGTATGGGTTTTTTAAACCAACGTTGATCTCATCAATGTCTTATCAGAAACCATCTCTTAAGTGCGACAGCTAAAGAACACTTTTTTTTACATTCCCACCAGCAATGTAAAAGTGTTCCTTTCTCTCCACATCCATGCCAGCACTTGTCTGATTTTTGGATGTGAGTCATTCTAACTGGTGTAGGTGGTATCTCATTGTGGTTTTGATTTGCATTTCCCTTGCTCGAATGTTTCTTGCAGCACTATTTATAATTGCAAGGACCTGGAAGCAACCCAAATACCCCAAGACAAAAGACTGGATGAAAAAGATGTGGTATTATATACACAATGGAATATTATACATCAATAAAAAATGACAAATTTGATGATTTTTTTTTTGGGTAACATGGATGTAACTAGAAGAAATCATCTTGGCAGAAACAAGTCAGAAGGAAAAAGACAGAAACCAAATGGTTTCACTAATATATGGACAACCAAACAAAAATACACAACTGGGGGAGGGGACCAGCTGGAGTGGCCAGGGAGGGGAGGTGGTGGGTGCCCCCTAGGGATCACAATGATGTGAAATATGTATGTGTAAATATTTAAATTTTTTAAAAATTTTATAAATACATTCACATTAATTATAAAATTTGTTACCACATAAAATATGGTTAGAAAATAAGGTGAATATAACACTGGTCTATATATGTGAGTCTGATGCTTCAAAATCCACCAGGGTTGTTTAAAATTTATATTATTAAAGTGTCATTTATGTATAAAAATTAAATAAAATGAACTGCTATTATAAAAAAAAGAACGCTTTTTTTTATACCATAAAATTGGAGATTGTCATTATCTCCAAGTACCCAAAAGGCAAAAGCCTTTGCCTCACTGAAGCCATCTAAAAAGAGGGAGGGGGGGGAAAGCTTGAGTATCATTATTCTGGAATTTTTTCCTGTTTCTTGGCCTCTACCTTTCAAAACTTCCAGGCTCCATTCATTCAATGAAAAGGTGCTTTTCAACAGATGACTTGAATTCCCCTGTCTGTAATTTAAGCTCACTCCCTCTTACACTCTCCCACTTCCACCTTGAACCACAAAACTTGGAAACACAACCTCAACTGGTCAAACTACTACCTGACCTTCGGCATTTCATTTTCACATTTCTGTCAGAATCTTAAATCTAACTCATGGTGGGAGAGAAGCAAGCATTAGATTAATAAGATTCACAGGGAAATAATGATTACCTAATTTAGCAGTGAAGAGAGAATAGGAACAACCTTCAAATGTCATCATTGGAGGCAGTGTTGAAATGCCTCCTTTTTCTGACACAATTCTGTCAATTAGCTGAGCAGAGCAATTACCATTCCTTTCTCTTTTTTATTTGCAAAGAACCAAAACTTTCTAAGGATGATAAATGACTCCCTGGAAAATTCAATGCTGGTTCTGCTAAATTTGCACTTTCCATATTGTAAGGCTTTGGGTGGACTTTTTTTTTCCCATTTATTTCTCATAATCAATGGGGTGAGCAGCTTAAAAAAAGAGAGAAAGAAAAAGAGGGGGAAATGTATAGAATTCAGAGATACTGGCCTTACAAGTAACCAGACACACACAGATCTGTCCAAATGACCAGCAAATGAATACATATCTCAGTATAATTAGTACAGTAGAGAACATTGTTAGCCAAATGATGAAGTAAATTTCATTTTAATTGTTTTGAATCCTATCTCCATTCCACTAAAAAGAAGAAAAGGAAATGTATTCAGATTATGACCTTTGAGAATTCTGGATTCATTAGCGTTTCATATAACAGCACAGAATTAAAGTGGGAAATGGATCCACAATGCTCCCCTAACTGCCACATGTACATCATTAATGGCACATAATTAAAGAGGTGTCCGTGATGGTCCTGGGTCTTGGTTGACAATGGCTTGCAAACAGCATTTTCAGTTCAATATAATATCCAGCTTACAGTGGCTAAACCCATTCATTAAAAAAAGACAAAGGAGACCTAATTTGGCTCCAGTGCTGGAATAGGGAAAAAAAGAAATGTGGGGGTGGGAGTAAAGCATATCCTGAACCAGCCTTCATATGTTCCTCCTCTCAGCTATGGAAGAGCAAGAAAGGAAGCAAGGAAAATCAGGCATAAATACATTAAAGAGAGGGGTGGTAAAGTAAAAACTGGAAAAAAGACAGGAGTGTACCATCTCATCAGTAATTGCCCTCTGGTGCTGCCTGTACCCCTGAGACAGATGGTCCTCGCCAAGGTTATAAGAGGTCAAAGGCAAGGAAGTGTTAACAAAAGAAACATTCCAGGAGTCTAAAAGATATGTCTTTGGAGACCCCACCCCGAAAAGCCCTCTGAGAGCTGTATCATAAACCACCCAAAACCTCCCAGCTTAAAACAACAAACTCTTCTTCCTGATTCAGTTCTGGACTGCATTCAGCTCCAAGTGGTATCACTCTGGTCGCTCACATGCCTGCACACAGGTGGGCACTCCACTGGGGCTGCAAATTTCCAAGGGGGTTGCTTCTCCTACAGGGTCTCTCCATGGACTTCTCATTGTTCACTGGCCTACCTGGGTCTCTCTACAGCATGGCACCAACTTCCAAGAGGACTTTGCCCCAAAGTACAATTATTTATCTAGCCTCTGCCTCTGTTATGTTTACTGGTGTTCTGTTGGCCAAGCACAGGACCAGTGGAAGGGGCCACCCATGACCATGCATCTCAAAACCCATGGCACTGAAGAACACTAATCTACTTCACAGGCACAGGCCTTTTCAGAATCTTCACCTCTTATTTCCATTGAAGATGGTGGAAGGCATAATTTCTGATGAAGTAATATAGCAGATTCAAGCCTCTCTCTCTCTCTCTCTCTGCCTGTGTCCATGTTCCTGTACTCTTGTAAACAGCCCTACTTTTATTGTACATGGCAAAAATCTGAACTCAACCTTGATACCATCATCATCTCCTCCTCACACCCTAACTGCAACCCATCACAAATCCTATCCATTTTGAATCCTGAATTGTTTTTGAAATTGGCCTCTTCTCACCAGTTCAGAAAGCTCTCCAAACAACTGCCACAACATCCTATTGGTCACCCCAGTCACCATACAGAAGCCAGAATGAACGTTGCAGAACAAAATCAAGAGCATCATGACTTCCTGCTTCTCTCTTTAAAATCTTCCCATTACCCAAAATAGCAATGAGGACGTATAAGGCTCTGGATCTTGTGTTGTCCCCACTTCTCAGTCACTCTCCCTCTGCTCCCAGCCACCCTGGCCATTTCACTTTCAACACAGTCATACTCACTCCCTCCACACAGCCATTGCACACTCCTTGCATGGACAAATTCAACTCTATGATCAAATTTTAGGTGTCCTTGCTCCAGAAATCCTACCCCTGGCCTCACACACCAGGACAGCCCTCCCTTACATGCACGCTCCTCCCCTTATCCCTGATGGTTCTTTACATGTAAGTGTACCCATTATTACAGCACAAGCTGGGTGAATGAAGAAATTGTGTTGGGTTTTGGGTGACCTAGCCCAGGGTAGTAGTAACAGAAACGATTTATTGAGCACTTATTATTCACTAAGTATTACTGAGGCACATAGCAGCAAATGAGTCAAAGTCCTTAGTTTTACCGAGCTTACAGTCTGGTTGTGGAATCAGGGAAAAAATACATGTACCTACATTGTAATGTCCGCTAGTGACAGGTGCCAGCAGGGTAAGGAGTTAGAAAGTGAAAGAAAAGATGCATTTCAGATAAGATAGCCAGAGCAGATATCTCTGAAGAGGTGACATTTGAGCAGAGAACTGGGTAAATTAGGGGATCAAGTCATAGTATTTCTGGGGAGTAAGTTCCAAACAGAGGAAATAGCAAGTTCAAAGATGCTGAGGATCAGATGTACTCAACAAATGCATGCTGGGCAGTCAGAGTGTCCAGGGACTAAAGGCAGAATGGCAGAAAATGAGGCTAGACAATTAGCCAGGGGACTTGATGAATGTATGAGTTTTCTAGACCACCATATGAATGTACCACCAACTAAGTGACTTTAAGCAAAAGAAAAACATTCTTTCACAAGTGGCCAAAACCAAGGTAGGGGTGCCAAAACCAAGAGAAAAGCAGGGTTGGTTCCTTCATGGGGTCTCCAAAGGAGAAAGTGTTCCACCACTCACTCCTCACTCTGGTTCCCAGCAGCAATTCTTGGTTTCCCTGTCTTATGGAAGCATCACTGCAAATTCTGCCTCCATCATCACAGTCATCTTTCCTGTTTATGTACCTCTTATAAGGACATTGGTCATATTGGATTAATGCCCCTCTACCCACCCATTCCAGTATGAGCTCATCTAAACTTTACCAGTCAAGTTTGCAATGACCCTGTTTCCATGTAAGTTGGTATTCTGATGTTCGGGGAAGGACACCCATTTGGGGAAGACTCTTTTCTGCCCAGTACAATAGGATTTAGGTTTCCAGTTTAAATGTGTGATAGTGAAACAGGGTAAAAAAGAGATTTTCTGACTTGACTTAACTGGATAGCGCTATCTTCCTGCTTCTCTCTCAGAAGCAGTTTACAAGCAGTTCCTTTGCAATTACCTTTAACTTTAACTGGATACAGCTATCTGCCTGCTACTCTCTACAAAGCAGGCTACACACTCTTTATTAGCATTTTCACTGATCACCTTTACCATTGATATGCAAAAGCCAGCCAAATGCTCTCTGCTTTCAGCTCCAAAAACTGCAGAAAAGAAAAACTTTAAAACACAGTTTAAACTTTCCACTCGTGGGTCCTTACCACCATCCCCAGCCTTCTCAACCAAAATACCAAGCCAATGCAAGACAATCAGTGCAGTGCAGACTAATTTATTTCTAACAGTGATTTCTAATTATCCTATTAACTACAAAAGAAACA
>PVHY01032528.1:0-11781 GCA_004024945.1 Uropsilus gracilis
TTTTTTTTTTTTTTTTTTTTTTTTTTTTTTTTTTTTGACTAGGTCTTGCTATTTTTGCCGTGGAACTGCAGGCTCACGTTGCCTGGGGTACCACAGACTCAAGCGATCCCCAGCCTCAGCTTCCCAGGGAGCTGGGATGACAGGCGCGCGCCACCACACCCAGCTATTTTTTTTGGAACTAGGTCTTGCTACAGGCCCCAGGCGGGACTCAAACCACGATCCCTAGTCCTGGCCACTTCGTAGGTTGAAGCTTACAGGCATGAGCCACCGTGCCCGGTCTTCCATTTTTCTTTTATTTCCTTTTTTATTCCTTTTAAATCTTTGTTCCTTTTCTATTTCTCTCAGTTCATGGAATTTAGTCATATTTATTTTGAGTGGCATTTAAAAATGTAATTATTTAAAAATATTTTAGATTTGTGTGTGTTTCAGACTTTTATTTTAAAATCAAGTGAGCTAATGCCTCATTTCTGGAGGAATTTAATTTTATAAACCCCCCCTTTTGATAAAAGGGGATGAGTTTAAAAAAACATCATTCTCACTGTTTCACAAAGGCCTGTGGTCAATACTCCCTTTTCTTGTTCTTTTTAAATTAAACATTTTAATCTCTGACGTTAGACTAACAACCTCTTTAGGAAGCTACTGAATAGAAATTTTGGTTTTGGTTTTATTTCCCTTTTTGTTTTGTTAGGTTTTGATGATAACTAATCAATGAAGTATCCATTTTTTGAGGTATCCTCAATTGTTCTCTTCTGTAGTTTATTACAGTAGAATTCTAATATGCATATTTTACTAGCTTTAACATCATGTGATCCACATATTTGATAGAAGGAAGAGAAATGATGAATACAGCAAGTCATATCTGACAAAAACATCCAATAGTAATCATGTTCTTGGTGTGTTTGAAATAGAATTTTTTGAGGGACAGTTAATGAGTTTAAAAGAATATCTTATTTATTGGATTATATTTAATATGGGTATGTATTAAATGTAAAGGAAGCCCAGCACAGTGGCATGTGCCTGTAAGTGCCACCATATGGAAGTGCAGCTGGGATCGCGGTTTGAGTCCTGCCAGGGGCAACATAGCAAGACCTAGTTACAAAAAAATAGCTGGGTGTGGTGGTGCATGCCTGTAATCCCAGCTACCTGGGACGCTGAGACTGGGGATTGCATGAGGCTGTGATACCCTGGACAGTGTTCCATGGGCAAAAATAGCAAAACCTAGTCTCAAAAAAAAAAAAAAAAAATCATATATAAATATAATGTAAAGGTATAAAAGTATGTATCAAACTGTTTATTAAGGGGACAATATTCTTTTAATGTAGTACATTTGAGGATTGTTTGCAAGATAACTGATTTCTATGTAATTATTTTCCTCTAGTGTACACTGCCTTGGGGAACACTATCCAGTCTAAAATTAGAGAGTCGAAAAGATAGCGATGATGGTCCCATTATGTGGGTACGCCCTGGTGAACAAATGATCCCTGTGGCTGATATGCCAAAGTCACCTTTCAAAAGGAAAAGGTATGTTGGATACAAATTTTTATTGCTGAGAATGTGTTTTGTTAGATTGTGTGTTTGCTGAAAGGGGAAAAGGGACAAGATTTAAGGTATAGCTGCATATAGGTGTGGAAATGGCTTATACATACTGATAATTTTTAGTAAAATAAGAAATATAAATAGATGATAAATGTATGTGACAAGTTGTAATTAGAGATGGAAAAACTGTCGTTAGAGACATTATAAACTAGGAATAAATTAAACAGGAATTTTTGAGAACCAATGTAAAAAAACTGAAGTATGAAGACTATAAAGTAAGATCTAAAGAAATGTAACACAGCCAGGCACAGTGACACACGCCTGTAGTCCAAGTACTGGAAGGCAAGAGGCCTGGGACCGCTTGAATTCGCGGGTTTGAGACTACCCAGGACAACATAGTGAGACCTGGTCTTGAAAAAGCAGCTGGGTGCAGTGGTGGGTGCATGTAATCCCAGCTACCTGGAAGACTGAGGCTGGGTATTGCTTGAGTTCGTAGGGACTACCCTGGGCAACATAGCTACACCTAGCCTCAAAAAAAAAAAAAAAGAAAGGAAAGAAAGAAATGTAAAATACTATTATGTTCTGTATTGGATAAAAATAGTAATCTTTTAAATTATTTAATATTCCAGTGGGACTCATACTTGTAGTATGGGATAAAATGATTTTAAAGTTTATAAGAAAAATGAAAGTAAGCAAATAGCACAAGAAAACTGAAAGAATGGTGAGGAAAGACTTGTTAGTAGGTGCTGCCAATTACTATAAAGCTGAAGTAGAACACTGGACTAAGTATAAAAATCTAAATATTTTGGAAATTTATAATATATGAAATTGATAGGAAAAGGAAAATTTAATTAATGAATAATGCTGGTATCATGTACAGTCTACCTGAAAGAAAGAAAAAAAAAAAAAGCATAACCCTTGCCTCAGACAAGAAGATAATTAACAGTGAAATGCCCATTTGTTGAACAGATACAGATGACCAAGAAAAAAATTGAATTTAAACATAAAAGATAAAATATTGGAATAAATTTTTTAGACTTTGGAGAGACTTTTCTAAGCAAGATAAAACAAATATATAGTAACAATACTTTTTTGTGACAGAAAAGACAGTGAATAGTTCTGTAGAACAATAGACCTCAGATAGGGATATATTAAAAGAATTATGAGATAATTATTTTTATCTGTTGCAATTATTTGTAAATTTGTGTAGGCATCAAGAAAAGAGTGGGGAAGTAAGTATACATAGGCTCCTGTTGGTAGAAGCAGCATGGATGATGCTGCAGGGAGGTAACAAAAATGCACACACCCTCCCCCTGTTCTTGCTTTTTAAAAAGATACTTAAAGCTGGTTTTTTTTTTTTGTTTGTTTGTTTTTTTGAGACTAGGTCTCACTATTTTTGCCTGTGGAACCTCAGGCTCCTTTTGCCCATGGTACCACAGACTCAAGCAATCCCCAGCCTCAGTTTTCTAGGTAGCTGGGATTACAGGCACACACCACCACGCCCAGCTATTTTTTGGGACAAGGTCTTGCTGTGTTGCCCCGAGTGGGACTCGAACCGCGATCCCTAGCCCTAGCCACTTCATAGGCTGACACTTACAGGCACAAGCCACCATGCCTGGCTTAAAACTGGTTTTACTGGTTCCCAGTGATTATTAATTTAAAAAAGAAAGAAAAGGGAAATGGTCATTGTCTAAATTGTAGCTTACATGAGTGCAGCACTGTATCATGCTTGTTGCTAATGTCTCTAGAACCTAAAAGGAGTGTTTGGTGCTTAATAAATATATTTAGTTAAAAGAAATTTTTTACAGGGTAATTGGTAAAATTTGTCTGTTTTGTAATCAATGGTTCTTTAACTTGGACTTTTTTTTAACTGCTTTTTAAAAACCTAAAAGTATTCTCCCAGAACAATGTGGACATACATACATTTTTACATGTAATTTGGGGGATTTCACTGGCTCCTGAAGAACTTGCCTGTATTTCAGAGTTTATAATTTATGGTACATACTATGATTTCGCATCACATTGTACTCTGAACAGCTATTAGGGACAGTACCCTAGGTACTTAGCTAAAAACTTTATATGTCTTAATTCATTTTCATTAAAATGTGATGTAATGAGACCAAATGTGTGGACTTGAAAGACTGTTAGCTTTCCAAAGGAAACAGTATCACTTAACTTTCTGACAGCTGTAGAACATTAATCCAAAATAGAAAAATAATGTTCTCTTATCATCTGTGCATGTATAATAAAATTGTAAGGCAGAAGTCCGAAAAGTAGAAAGTAATAGATATCAAGAATGGGAAATTAGATAAATAATGAGGTGTGACCATAGGGGATGATACACTAGGGCAAGAGAAGAAAATCATGGGAGCAATCTGGATTTGTTTTTGGAAGTAACGAGAAGATAAATTGATGTATATTTCCAGTCAAAAAAAAGTTATTTAATTTGAAAGAGGCAATTTTTTTTTAAAAGACCTTGGTACGGATAGGAAATAAAGGAAATAGAAAAGCAAGATACCCTAAAAAGCCCAGATGGGGTAAAGATTTATCCAAAGAAATTATTTTCATCTTTTTCTCTGTGTGTGGCAAATTTGGAGAGTGTTTCTACAGTAAGTAAAGCTAAGTAGTCAGAAGCTCTGTATCCACGTGAATTCTAGGAGAGCAGTAGAGGAGAAGGAGGTAATTATCAAAGATGGAGCTAAAGTTTTCTACCTCTAGTAAACCATGAATGTTTTGTGGAAGTGCTTTCTGCTTGTTTTTTAATCCCCCTAATTTATGTATTTTTGCCGCCTTTCTTTCAATCAAATATAAACTCCCAAGACAGTGGGGAACTTGTCTGTCATATTTATTATTATTTTTTTCACTAGATCCAGTAGCAGATGTTTTTTAAATATTAAGTTACTGTATTTTTTCAGAGTGACCTGTCTGCTCAAGATACATACTTTTTGTTAGTCGTGTAATCTGATGAGGACCTGTTTCCACAAATTAGACTCAAACCTCAGGTAAAGATTCTGGATTCAGGACCACTTTAGGTGAACCATACATTCTGCCCTTCTGTAATTTAGTTTCTCATCCAAATGTATATTTCCTTTAAATTATTGCTCTTGTGAAGGGTATGTTAGAAAAAGGGGAGGAAGGGACTATATGTTTGTTTCTGTTTGTACTCAACACATTTTACAAGTAGAATTTGACTTGGGAACCAATGATTTAATTTCACTTTATCTGAATTCTGGATTATTAAAGGCATGAAGGTAGTAGTTAAACTCAGTGTATTGATACAAGGTGTTTGAAGACAATTCAGTATTAATTCATAAACCTGCCTGTTTTGATTTTTTTAAACAAAACATACTTTTTTTAAAACAGAACTACCAATGAAATAAAAAATCTGCAGTACCTACCTCGAACCAGTGAGCCCCGAGAGATGCTCTTCGAAGACAGAACAAGAGCCCATGCAGATCACATAGGACAAGGTTTTGAACGACAGACTACAGCTGCTGTTGGAGTGCTAAAGGCTGTGCATTGTGGAGAGTGGTATATATTAACTATTGCTATTGGAATGAAAGGTTTTCTTGGTTTCTGAAATTTTTCTTTGGAAGTTTTTCAGTAATTCTCCTTAATGTGGGGTAAATAGTTCCATTTGTTCTGTATTTGGATATCTTACTGTATAATTACACTAAAGAAGATTTTCACTTGCTGGCCTAGTTTTAGTCTTTTTTTGCATTTGATTAAAATAATTTTATTTTTTAAAAGTAATTAGAGGTAAAAGAAAAACTAAAGTTCACTTGGTGCGAAAACGAAAACGTTTATGTTTTCTTTTTCTTTTTTTGAGGCTAGGTCTTGCTATTTTTGCCCATGGAACCATAGGCTCACATTGCCCAGGGTACCACAGACTCAAGCAATCCCCAGCCTCAGCTTTCCAGGTAGCTGGGATTACAGGCATGCGCCACCACACCCAGCTATTTTTGTTGGGGGGGACACGACTAGGTCTCACTATGTTGCCCCAAGTGGAACACAAACCACGATCCCTAACTTCAGACGCTTCATAGGCTGAAGCTTACAGGCACACAACCACCTTGCCCAGCTGAAAATGTTTATATTTTCATTTCAAATGTTGACTCAATTTTCTGAAGCTCAAGCATAAAAGTTACCCGTATAGTTCATAGATGATGGAACTGAGACTTAGTTCAGATCTGATTGCGATTGTTTTCTCTTTATACTGTTAAATTTGCTGCTCCCTTTGAAGATTTGTTAAGTATTTGTTTACCTTATTATGTAAATATTTTCCAACTTTGCCAGTTTCACTTTGAATTTTTTTTTATAGATTAAAAAAAGTGAATAATTCTCTTTAAACTATAGTTGACCCTTAGCAGTACAGGTTTGAACGACTCCACTTGTACTTAAATTTTCTTAATAAACAGAAGATGTAAACTTACAGTATTGATAAATATAGCTCAGTATTGTAAACATATTCACCTTATGATTTTTTTTAATTAAAAATTATATTTGTTGAGGTAATGTTGGTTTACAAATAAAGTATGTTACACCTATCTTCAAATGTATGTTACCACACCAGTAACTACCACCAGAATTCCATTAATCCTCCACTTTATAGTTCTATAGGCCCCCTTGCCCCTTTGCCATCTCCTACTCCTCTGTTCTACATCATATTACAAGTGTTTGTTTTGTCTGCTTATATTTTGCATGTAAGTGATATTATCCAGTATTTGTCTTTCTCCTTACGAGTGCTTAGAATAACCCCCTTTAGTTCCATCTATGTAGTCACACGTGGCAAGATAACATCTTTTTCTTTTTTAATTTAGTATTTCATTGTGTATATACCACATCTTTTTTGTTGAAAGGACGGAAGGTTCTTTGTCATTTATTTACTCATTTATGTTTATTAAGGTAACAGTGGTTTACAACACTTTGTATGATTTGGGGGTATAGGTTCTGAACTCTTAAGTTGTTTTCATAACTTGGCTTTTGTAAGTAGTGCTTTGATGAACACAGGAGTGCAATGTCCCTTCATATTAATGCATTTATGTTTTTAAGAGTGGGATTGCTGGGTCATATGAAAGATCTGTTTTTCATATTTTAAGACACATCCATACTGTCCACACTTCCACCAACAGTGTACAAGTCTTCCCTTTTCTCCACACCCTATCCAACGCTGGTTGTTACTGCCATTTTTGACATAGTCACCTCACAGGTATAAGGTGGTATCTCATTGTGGTTTTGATTTGCATTTTCCTCATTAAAAGTGAGTATTTTTTCGTATGCCTGTTGGCATCATATGTGTTTTTGGAGAAGTGTCTGTTTAGTTACTTGGATCATTTTGTTTTTTTTAAACTGGGTTTTCTGGTTGTTGAGTTGTATGAAATCTTTGAAGATTTTAGATAGACATGCAAATTTTTTCTCCCATCTGGTTAAGTTGTCTTTTTATTTTAATGATAGGTTCTTTTGCTGTGTAGAAGCTTTTTAATCTGTTGTAGTTCCATTTGTTTATTTTTGTTTCTGTTTCTCTTGCTCTTGTAGTACAGTTCTCAAAGACATTACCGATGTCAGTGTTGTGGAGTGCTTTTTGCCTGTGCTTTTCTTCTGTGTATTTTATTATGTAGGTATTATATCCAAGTCTTTGATCCATTTTGAATAAACTTTTTTTTGTATGGTATGAGATAGTATTTTATTGTATGGTATGAGATAGTAGTCAAGTCTTCAATTTCCCAGTACCATTTGTTAAAATAGACTTTCTTTTCTTTTGTTCTTGGCTCCTTTGTCATGTCTACATAATGTGGGTTTATTTCTCTCCTCTCAGCTCTATTCCATTGATCTTTGTGTCTATCCTTACACTGTTTTGGTTACTGTTACTATGTGGTATAACTTGAAGTTTGTGAACATAATACTGCTGCTTTTTTTCCCCTAAGTATTCAGGTTTTTTTGTGGTTCCACACAAATTTCATAAATATTTGTGTATTTCCTTGAAGTCATGCTCACCCCCCCCTTCTCTTTCTCTCTCTCCCCCCTTCCTCTACCCCCTTTCTCCCCTTCTCTCTCCCTCTTTCCCCCTTACTCCTTTCTTCCTCTCTTCTCTCTCTCCTATTGCTATTGCTTTGGGTTAGATCACCATTTAATTAACATTAAACAATGTTAATTTTTGCAGTTCATGAGCATGGAATTTTTTGTGTGTTGTTTTATCTAGCATTGTCTTTAAGTTTTCCTTATATAGATCTTCAGTGCCTTTTGTTAATTTGTGGATCCTTAATTCCTTTTCATGCAATTGGGAAGAAATTGTTTGCTTAATTTCTTTCTCATTAATTTGCATATAGAATCTCTACAGACATTTTTATATTGATTTTGTAGCCTGCCACTTTACTGTATTGATTTATTATTATTGTAATGGTTTTTAGTGGAAAGTCTCCTATCATATTTTTTGAAACAAGTGATATTCTAGTGCTGCTTTTCCAATTTGGATTCTTTTTATTTCTTCACTACTATAACTAGGATTTACAATACTTATGATTTCCTTAATAACATTTTTCCCTCTAGTTTACTTTATTATAAGACTACAGTGTATACTATAAATAAATAAATTTTTTTTGTTAATTTTGTATGTTATTGTTTAGGCTTTTGATGAGCAGTAGGCTATTTTGGTGACTCAAAAATTATACACATGATCATCTTTCATAATATAAGTAAAGTACATTCCATTTCAGGAACACAAAGAAGTTTAGTAAGTAGCTAGTACTGAGCCAATCCTAAGTTCTTTAGGGAAACAATTTTGATAGTTTATAATTTATTAACTTATAATTCTGTTGTGTTTAAGTTGTATGGTAATTTTCAAACATCTGATTGTTGTCACAGAGTTTCTATGCTCTTCCCATATCTGGTTTAAAATGTTAAATTTGTCAAAGTTAGTAAAGGCACATTCATTTGTGTGGAAATACTTACACATTTCTTTGCAAGTTAGTGAAGTTTTTGGTTGAATGCATGATATAAATATAAAGAATTTAGGAATGGCATCCAGGTTTACTTAGTTTGGAAACTAATTTATAAATAGTGTTTAATAGTTAAGCATATACTTATGCTTTTTTTCCCATAGGTAAATATTTCTGCTTCATGGACTTAGCACTTTGTTTAAATTTCTCTTAAGCATTTTAAAATTATTATTGGTATATTCTCTCTTCTCCATTTTATATGAGATTAGAAATTATATTCTGACCTTCACAATTTACCATAGTCCCTAATACATACTGAATTAAAAAAACACTTCGTGGTTATCAGTTTCACAGTTGACAGTCTGCTAGGATGTTAGGTAACTAGATATAAGAATATGTTTGAGACAGATTTTGGAATGAGATATAGCTGATCATGAGTGCTTTCATTACTATGAAATACAGGTTGCTCACTATAAAAATGCCTAATCTCTTAATACTAAAGATGGCAAGAAAATAACTTCATTAGTGCTATAAGAGGACTCAAACATGACCTATTATCCCTTTATTTATTTTGCCTTGTTATTAAATTAAGCTATTGAAAGGAAGAAGTTGGTGCCTTTTTCTTTTTCCTTATCCTAGTGCCTTTTTTTTTTTTTTTCTTTAAAGAGACTAGATCTCGTTATGTTGTCTGGGGTAATGGGTATGTTGGGTATGTTGTCCCAAAACCAGTGTACTCAAGTGATCCCTAGCCTTAGCCTCCCAAGACTGGGATTATAGGTGCGCTCCACAATGTCCAGCTATTTTTTGAAACTAGGTTTCGCTATGTTGCCTAAGATAATCTCGAACCTATGGACTCAAGTGATTCCTAGTCTCAGCCTCCTGGGGCTGGTATTAAAGGCACACGCCACCATGCTCGGCTTTATCCTAGTGTTTTGAGTTTTATTCTTTTTCTCAAGAAGACATTAGATCTTAGAGAATTAGAATCTTATTTTATCTTAGAACCAGTCAATCTAATTTGAAGTGAACAACGAGGGTTAATTTAGACCAGATAAATCTTCAACTATGTAGGCTTCTGAAGTATTAAGCAAATTATAGCACTTTTAGGGTATTATAAAGATAGGATTCACATAAGTTTATATATTTGAGATTGCTTTCTTGAAATTCATTTTTTAAAACTATTTGTATATAATTTACATTCACTACCACACACATTCATCTTAATGTAGTTTGATGTAATGACAAATGTATACAGCCGTATTATCTCTGCGACAACCAACATAATACAACATTTGTCTTCATCATATCCCTTGACACTTAATCTCTGCCATCCTTACCCTATCCTTGACACTTAATTTCCACTATCCTTACCACACATTTATTAAATCTTTGTTCTGCATATGTTAATATTTCCTGTTCTAGGATTTCATGTACATAGAATTGTACATAAACCTAATTTATTTTTCTCAGTATGTTTTTGAGATTTACCTCTGTTACATCTATAGTTCATTCCTTTTTACTGACTAGTAGTGGTATATTACTGCATTATAGGTGATTTGTAATCACAGTTGACTTATCTGTTCCATTTTGTTTCCATCTTGGGTTTTATGAATAAAACTATTAAGAGCATTTCACTTAGAAGCCTTTTTGTGAACATAGCATTTCATTTTAGTCATATATAGAAAGGAAATTCTGGGATAAGGATAAGACAAAATACTTGTATACAGAGAAAATTGAGTCTACAAAAAAGTAGAGTTGATAAGCAAATGTATCAAAATCACAAGATAAGACTAAAAATCAATTGTATTTCTACTTAATTAGCAATAAATATTTGGAAAATAAAATAGAAAAAATATGTCATTCAATAGCATAAAAATATGAAGTACAGATAAATTAAAAAATATACTGAAAACTACAAAACATTAATGAGAAAGTTAAATAATACTTTTACAAGTGCACTTAATAGATTGGAAAACTCAGTACAAATCAGAAGTGCAAAGAACCTATGAATAGGCAAAATAGAACAATTCTTGAAATATTAACGTTACCTTGCTATTGTAAAGCTTACTAAGTATTAGTAGTTAACAGGGTAGTATCGCTATATAAATAGACTTTCAAAATCAGTGGAACACAGTAGTATTCAAAATTAGACCCATCACTCATTTTCACCGAAGGCACTAATGTATTTCAATGAGGAAAGGTACCTTCAAGAAATGGTGATTAAAATAGTATCCATATGAAACAAAATTAAAAGCAAACAATAAAAAACTAAATGAATTATAGACCTAAGTATAACCATTAAAACTATAAAACTTTTAGAAGAAAACATCAGAGGAAATCTTGTATCAAGCAAAGATTTCATGAAACGGTACACTGCAGACTGGGAGAAAATATTTTGGGGGGGTGTGTGTGTGTGATATGCAAATGTGTAAAGAGCTAAAGAACTCTTACAATTCAAGAATAAGATACTGGGCAATTTTTTTATTTTGTTTTTTTTTTTTTTTTGCAGATATTTCTTTATTGAATACTTTACTAAAGGAGATAAACCGATGAATAATGCGTTAAAAATTTTTTTTATATAATTGCACCATATGGGAAATGCACATTAAAACCACAATGGGGTAACACAACATACCTATTAAATTGCTAAGAGGAAAATAAAATAATGACAATACCAAAACTAGTGTGGATATGGATTAACCAAAACTTTCATGTACTTCTTTGGGAACTATAGAAAAAAATGTCTTTGCAGATTTTTATAAAATTGAACATGAACTTAATCTTAAAACATGTAATTCCATTTCTGTGTCTGGACTACTCTATTATCATAACTAGCATATCTATATATGAGACTATAAGCATATATGATAGTAGTGCTCTATAAATGACAATTAAATTAACTTTGCTGATAATACTTGTTTTTTGCATTATCTATGAAAATGTATATATATTTCTAATTAATTGAAAGCATTGAGGAACTTTTTTAGATTATATTCAAAGATACTATTTAGCTCTAGCATAGCCACAGTTTATTTTATTGGTCTTTTTTTTTTTTCTTTTTTCTTTTTTTTTTTTTTTTGAGACTAGGTCTCGCTATTTTTGCCCGTGGAACCACAGGCTCCTGTTGCCCGGGATACCACAGACTCAAGCAATCCCCAGCCTCAGCTTCCCAGGTAGCTGGGATTACAGGCGCGCGCCACCACACCCAGCTATTTTTTTGGAACTAGGTCTCGCTACGGGCCCCAGGCGGAACTCGAACTGCGATCCTTAGTCCCGGCCGCTTCATAGGCTGAAGCTTACAGGCACGAGCCAC
>PVHY01032529.1:0-11820 GCA_004024945.1 Uropsilus gracilis
AAAAAAAAAGATACATTAATGTGCTATTTAATGGAATATATTTCTGTGACCCATAATCACTTCTGCGTATGGTTTAATTACTAGAAGTCATCTGGCACTGGAGTGGTTTCCAAAATTTTGCTTACTGCCCACAGTGTTGACTCTTCTGGCAAGTGAAATATTGATTACTAACTGTCATCAATTGAAAGAATGGCTCAGATTGGCCGTTGCACAAGAAAACTTGAAATGGCCTAGAATCACATAGCTCACAAATGACAGGAACTTGATAAAGATTTTCGCAAATTGGAAATAACCCAAAGTTTTACATCACATCTCATTAATGACGAGTGTGAAGCTGAAAATAACTTTCCTAAACCATCAATAAGAAAACCAAATTTTAATCAACAGTGCTAAAGGGAAGTAATTTATCTTTTGATTCTCTATATAGAAAATGCCATTGCAAAATTATTGTCAAAACACATAGGAAAGCAGCATCCTAGAGGCATATTAGAGCAATAATTAATTTTTTACTGTTATTTTTTCAGAATGTTGTGACATTTGAGGTTTAAATTGTTTATCTCATTAAAGGAAGGTTCCCCTTTGTACTGAGTTTTGTTTGCATAATTTTATGTTCTTCTTAAAAGAGTCTCCCTGCTATTTAAACATTGAATCCCATGAATTGCTGATATGGAGATAATTCTTTTGGCAGGTGAACACCGCAGAGACATTTGACTGGGCTTAGGCAGAAGGGGTTCTGTTGAGAGGCATGAGAAGTCTCACAGTGCCATCAGGAAGATGGAAGGACTTGGTTCTGGCTGAACATCCAGAACAACAGAACCTCAGGGTCAGGCTTGCTGACCTCAGCACCTCTTCCATTCACCAAGGGAGGTACCCCTCCTGCCTCTGATCCCAGGACAACCTCTAGCTGCTCCTGGCAGGTTCCACACAGATGCCTGCCTTGCTGGATACTTCACTGTCCCCTTAGATACATTCATGCAGAGTCTCCTGGAGAGACCTCAAGCCAGATTGGGAATGGAGATCAGATTGGAAAGTGAGCTTCACATAGTGGGGGCTAGGAAAATGTCTAGAGGATGTTGAGAAGATTATGGCAACACTAGTGACTTATATCCACTCTACCTCCTGCTCAGAAGACAAAGAGCCACAAGGTTCCCAGTATATAAGGTGGGGTCCCAACATCCAGAACACCCCAGAGTATGGGGGAGTTAGACTCTTATGCAGACACCCTAAAAGAGAGTGTAAAAGTTGTGGCCACAGATGGGCTCAACAATTCTCAGACAGAACTTTCTGAGAGGAGCTGGGCATGGTGGTACATACCTGTTTCCCAAATACCTGGGAGGCTGAGGCTAGGGATCACTTGAGTCTGTGGGTTCAGCACTACCCCGGGCAACATAGCGAGACCTAGTCACACACACACACACACACACACACACACACACACAAAACGAAGAGAACTTTCTGAGAGGAGTGGACTTAGGGGAGATCAGGTTAATGCTGCAATGGGTGAGCCTGTGGCTTAGAGCAGCTGTTGCTGTTGCTTCTGCCTCAGGAATTCTCAGTTGCTTGTAAATGTTACCTCCCATCAGATTTGTGAAAAAAGAAGGGGAGTTTAAAGACCTAAAAATATAATATATACTGAACAATCTTTTTCCTTCACCCACATAGTCACAGAATATAAATTAAGGTGTTCTTTCAGAGTTGCTAAATTTGTATGTAACCACAGAATCAAAAAAAGAAAGGATAAACTGATATTTCAAAATAGAGTCCTGCAGCAGATGAAGTGTAGACTCTTTGCTAGGAGTACCACTTCTGTGGTGCAGAATGAGCAAAGAAATCCTGGGGTGATAATAGCATTTATATCATCCTTGAGGTGTTAATAGCATTTATATCATCCTTAAGGTGATAATAGCATTTATTTTGAATAGAAAGACCAGGAGGAGAGACTCCCAAGGACAGTCAGGTTCAGAAATATGCTGCTGATGCAACTGGATATTTAAATTGTTTTCCTTTGTGATATAGTATCATCTGCTTAGGGAAAATTATAAGGAAAAATGGCATCTATTGTATAACATATATCTTGTCTATATGTTATATATGTGTGTATATCTTGTCTACTGTTTTGAAAATTATGGGACTAGATCTTTCTGAGTCATTGTGCTTTTTCAATTGCTTTTGCCTGTCAAGGTGTACCCAGGAAGATCAAGAGAGTTTCATCTTATGTCCTAGTGGGACTGAGTACTGGGTGTGTGCTGCTGAAGATGACAAAGCCAATGTTGGCAATCAGCTAGTGATGTCTGTCATGTCACAGGGATGGAGATGAAGACAGGCAGTTATTTATACTGCCTTTGTAACCTAGACCATCCTGTTTTTGTCTTCCGAAGATCTTTTACCTAGGCTTTAAATCCTGTTGTGTTAAAGGTATTTCTTAAGAGTAAAAAGGGAGCCCAGGCATGGTGGTTAGTGCCTATAAGCTTCAGCCTATAAAGCTGGGGCTAGGGATGGTGGTTTGAGTCCCGCATGGGGCAACACAGTGAGATCTAGTCCCAAAAATAGCTGGGTGTGGTGGCACATGCCTGTAATCCCAGCTACCTGGAAAGCTGAGGCTGGGGATTGCTTGAGTCTGTGGTACCCCGGGCAACATGAGCCTGCAGTTCCACAGGCAAAAATGCAAGACCTAGTCTCAAAAAAATAAAGAGTAAAAAGGGTACACTCAGAGCTGGCCACCACTGAGCCCTGAATCCTTTTGGTCTTGTCAGCTGTTCATTCTGTAAACATTGTCATTCGGAGCCCCAGACAGTAAAAGCAGACTGGACACAAGTCAGACAAAAAGCCAAGGTCTGTACTAGGTGGGAACCTGGGGGGCAGATGACTTGTCACAGGAATCAACCCCAAAGAGTAGAGTTGGAGGGAGTCCCACCCCAATGATGGGCTGCATTACAAAAAACATAGAAAACTAAGAACCGAATCTTCCACTAAAACTGCCATGATAGGAGTGGCTGCCCCAGATCCATCAAGGGGAGACAACCACCAAGGAGGAGAGATTTATTACAGAACATGGGGTACACATTCCCCATTGGAGTGCCAAGGTCGTGTCTCCCCAGTCAGGAGCCTCAGACTCCTTCCTTCCCTTTCCTGTCAGAAATAAACTATGATCAATCATAGGATGATAAATATTTACCAAGTAGCTCTCAGGCCTGTATGGATGTTCCAAACTATAAATGTCAAATACATGTATATTTGAATATATATGTTTATGTTTATGTATATGTACATACATAGGGACTATTTTTTTTTCAAATTGATAAGAAACATAATTTATTTAATACCATAGTTTATAATTATTTATGAATATAATTTATTTGAAAAATCAATGTGTAGATGTTACATTTATATATATTAGTTTACTGATAAAGAATAAAGAAAGGATAAAGAACAGCACAGAGCTTACAGATCATAATGAAAGAGGTAATATGCATTATTATCACTCTCGTATAACCAGTCATTTCTCACAGATGCCTTTCTGAGTTTTCCCTACTCCTGTATCTGTGACCAAACTCTAGCCCATTGATGACTTTCAGGTGCCTCAGTTATGAGGGAAGCTCGATGTTCTTATAATATATGTTGATGACTAAGACAAAGGCAAGGCAGAGATGCCTTGCCCTGTCACCTGTCACTGCTGTGAGGGATTCTTTCCCTGCTGGGTCAGATAACGGGGGGCAGATCCTGGGAGGCCTTTCTCCTTTGGTGTGTGCCAGCTACAAGGTGATGCTATGTTAGTGTGGGGGGTTGAATAATGGTCCCAAGATATCCCAGGTCCCAACCCAGGAAACCTGTAATTGTTACTTCATATTGATACAGGGTTATGAGTCATGCAGTTGAAAATGGTATTGGCACCAAAATACCCTGGTGGATGGGGTCTGAAAGAAAGACATGCGAGAAGAAGCAAGAAGCGCTGAAAGGGAGAAAAAAGAAAGGTGTAAGGATAGGAAGGGGAGAAAAAGGAAAAGGGGGTGAGAATGATGGACTGAGAGAACAGGCCCACATGACCTAGCAAGGGTAAGCCCCCTGGATGAGTGAGGTGGAGGTGGCAAGGAGCCATGGTGACCGGTAAAAAGTGGCTGGTGTGGAGAGTGTGGCACTGCAGCAAGGTGGCATAGTGAGCTGGTTCCTGGAGATGGCCAGGGATTTGGGAAGCTGATTTGTGCATCAGCAATTGTGGAAGAAGTTTGAAGAGCGTTGGAGAAGAGGAGCAGTGCAAAACACTGAAGAAGTGATGAGAAGATGCCAGAGAAAGACTGGACTTTGCAGTGCCTGCCTCAGGTTTGGAGGGACAAAGGGCACCATCTTGGACATGTGTTTCTAGAACTGAAAATGGTGACTGGGATATGATAACTGCCACTGGTGGCTTAAGGGACTTTTTGTTTTCCTGGTTAATTTCCCTTGTTAATAAAACCCTGTTGTTTAAACTGCATTTGAGTGGCAACTGCCACACATGGGTAATGCAGACCTGTGGTTTGTTGGTTAGCGGTTTCTGGCCCTTTTGACCTGATTTCATATGACTTTGCAGATGGGGTTCCGTCAAGAATGTTGGGGTGGGACAGTATCTGAGTAACCCTGTGTCACCACAATGTTGCCATGAAAGGGGGTGAGGTATCACTGACTGGGCATGGGAAGACAAAGCAGAGAGATCTGGAGATGCAAGGCTGAGACTCTGAAGATGAAGGAAGGGGCCATGCGCCAAGAGAAGCCATTCTAGAAGCTGGAAAAGGGAGGGAAATTGATTGTCCCTTCAAGGCCCCAGAGGAAATGTGACCCACCTGATACCCTCACATGTGTCCAGTGGAGCCAATTTCAGATTTCTAATCTCCAGCGCTAGAAGAAAGTAAACATGCATTGCTTTAGACCACCAAGTACGGTAACTCACTACAGCAGCCACGGAATACTAAGATGGTCAATAACCGATGTGTGACACCCTAGCCCTAACACACCCTTCAATATCTGCTTTAGAATACAACAAAATCCTTGAAGCAAAATTCTTTAAGCTGTACACAAGGTCAAGGTTTCTCATAGAGGGCGCTGGAGGGACCCTGCGGGAGCAAAGCCCGTTCTGCCTTGTCCAGGGTGGCTGGGGAGAGGCTGCATGTGGGTATGAGGACATCTGGTGGAGGATGTGGGTTCTCAGGGCCTGATGCTGTCTCTTGGCCACCTTCTTGGTGACGACTCAAAGAAATCGGTCCCTCCTGAGCCTGCCTAAAACCTGGAGGGCCCAGAGAATGGCATCTCTCTCTTTGACCTCCCACCGCCACATGTCCATGATGTGGGCACTCCAGGGTTTTCTGCCAGCTGGACGCTCAGGTTCCTCTGCACGTACATGTCTTAGTTGCTGGTCACTTGCAACTCCAGACCAGCTCCCATCAGGCTAAGCCGGAGAATGCCCACTGGCAGTTGAATCCTCCTCCAACAAAGAACCCCAACACATTTGTGCTTACTGGGTTAGTTAGCATCCTCAGTCCTAGAGCACCTCCAAGGAATTCCCTTGTGTCTGCTATTCATATTAGGGTTCATGTTGCATTAAACTCCCCCCATTTAGCCTACCATGTGATTTCTTTCTCTTGAATGAACCCAGACCAGACAGATCCAAGCCCTGGTTTGTGGAGTTTTCCAATCTTAGTGGAGTAAATACACTCCCTGTGGCCAATCCAAACTGCCACAATTTGAGGTCACTTAAGTTAAGTCGCTCTGATTACAGCGCTTCTGCCTCCAGGCACCAGCAGTGCCTGCCCCCAATCCCCCAGTCTGCTGAAGCCTCATCCCCCCACCTGCCTGCCCGGGCTCTGCCCCCACTTGTGCTGGTACTGCAGCTCATCACCAACATTTGTAGGGTGGCCCAGGGACAGAACTGTCTTCTCTGACCCCACAGCCCTGGGCTTTTTGCCTGGAGCCTGAGTCCTGTTTCCAAAGACTGACCCCCACCGCCACCCCAGACACCAGGCACCTAGCATGGACAGATCCCATGTCTGCCTTTCCCCATGCTCCCTCTCTCTATTGCTTCATATCCAGACTGTCTTGACTGACCACGGCAGAGGTGCCATCCACCCTGGAAACAGGAGACATGTAAGCACTCGCTGAGGACAAACAGCTGAGGAAGGAACAGAGCAGGCTAAAAGGACCTCTCTGGGCTTCAGTCAACCAGCAGCTGAACACCCACTGTCTGCTGGTTACCACTGGTTACCACCATCAGGGATGGTTACGACTGACAACTAACTGGTGAGCAGGGCAGAGTCTGCCTATGTGGGCTCACAGGCAGGGGTACCTGCACCCCAATATATATGCCTGCAACCCAATATGCACCACCTCATGTAGGAAAGAAGAGAGCTAAGCATACTGGATCTCAGACAGGGCCCTCCAGAACACTGATTGAGCTGACCAGGGAGGTGAGTCCAGGAAGAGAGAACAGCTGGTGGGATCGGAGCAGGGGGTGGGAGCAGGCAGAGGCTGAGTCCAAGAGGGGCTTTTGGACTTTATCCCTGGGGCCACAAGGAGTGCTGGAAACGGGAGCTGGCTGGATTTTTAGGCTGACAGTGACCTGAGGGTTTAAGAATCCCCTCAGTGCAGGGGATGTGGCCTAGGGACTTGGGGAGGGTCACCTCCCCTGCTTTCAGCACCTTCAGGGGCAGAAACCCCGAGGAGGGATCTGCCATGCGCCTGCTTAGCAGTTCTAGTAGCAGGGAGATTCGGGCAGGTGGAGCAGTGTCTAGGGGATGTGGTGATCCCAGCCAGAGTGAGTGCAGGGCCAGCTCCTCCTGGGTAGGAGGGTGTAGGGTGAGGACTTGGGGAACCCCCCCACCCCAAAGCAAATGACTACTTTTCTCAGCCTCAGTCTGGAATGTCAACTGGTACAACCAAAGATTTTGTAAAGGGGATTTGGGGGAAAATAAGGGTTATGATTAGAGATCAGTAGTTGTGTAAATAAAGGTTCTTATGGAACCCACAACTCACCAGAAACCTCCCTTTCCACCCATTTTGGCTCCTCGATGTTTCTCTTCTGACCATGAGGGAGGTGGTGCACTGGGAAGTCAACATCAGATTTAGCAAATTATCCAGCATTCTAATATGATGCCAACCAGCCTTGGTGGGGGGTCTCTGGAAACTGTTACTAAGATCAATATCACATGTGACTTCAGAGCCACAATTAAAAGGCAGGACTTAGCAGCTCAGAACAGAACCTGGGGAATGTGGTCTCCACTTAGAGTTTTTTACCCCTCACTGTCTGCTCAACTTCTTGGCCTTTGTGAGCCTCCCCCAAGGCCTTTTCCACACAGCCAGCAGCAGCTTGGGAATAGAGCTCAGTCTGTGCTCCTGTACCTGACAGTCACTACCAGGTCAATGGGGCTTGGCATAACCCAGGTGTGAAGTGTGAGTATACGCGTGAGTGCATGTATGTGTGTGTGTGTGTGTGCGTGCATGCACATGTGTTACAGTGATAGTATGGAAAGCAGCAGCCCTGTGTCAGAGAAGGCCTGGGATGGAGACAAATGTGTTAATTGCACCATGAAGGGCTGGGATCTGTGGGTCCGTCAGCCTGACATGAACATGGCAAAGTTGAGTTTGACAAAAGAGTGAGTTCACCAAAGTGACATCTCATTCATTCAGCTCTTGCAGCAAACAGTGCAATTGAATTTTTCCAGATAAGCAGGGTTACCTCTGTCATTGCTCAAACTTACCAATCAGCATTTTATCAGAAACATTTTTATCCTTAACCAAAGAATTCCAACTATGATTTCCTTCTCCTTTGGTGACTCCAGGTCTGCCATAGGCTCCATGCATGGGCTGTGACCGGCATGGCCTCAGCAGCAAGAGGGGTACAGTCCATCCCCGGCAGCAAACAGCTGCAGGTCATGGCATCTTCTGGTCTCACACCCCCAGCCTCGCACCCTCTACCTCACACCTCCACAGTGGCTGGAGGAAGTGCCAAGCAAAGGCCCATGGAAATCAAAAGCAAAATGGCTGCAGTTAACATCATCATAATCCACTGAGATGTTCTGACTGAGCTGAAGTATAATCGATTGCATTCTAGTTGGTCTGGTTAAATTTTGCAGAAGGAAGACAGGGCTGGGGCCAGGGTTCAGGGAAGTAGGGACATACCCAACTCATAACCCTGGGGAGTTGGGCGGCCCCTGGCAGCAGCAGGTCAGTGACATCCAGCTGAACTTTGAGATCTGGGTGCTTCCCACCACAGGTGAGCACCCCACCCCTTAGAGATTCTGGGGGCTTCTTGCCCACGACAATCCATGAAGGCAGCTCCCCAGGAGGTATGCCTGCAGCAGGAGGGCCCTTCTCCATGGAAACACCATCCCTGCAAACTGTGGTCCTGCTGGCATCCAGGAGTTGGCCAGCTGACACAGTCCCCCAACTCCTGGCTCCCCAGCTACAGCGGAGACGGCTGAACATTGGCTCACAGTGATGTCATCTTAGAAGGCACTTCGCATTGTGAGAACAGGGACCAGGCATTGCTTCTGGTATCAGTAAAGCCACCAAAGCTTGCGATTGTTTGGTTTGTAAATTATGGGGATGCTAATAGGACATGGAGACCACATGTTCTGTGTTTGCCAGCGGTTGTCTAATTGGGGTCTATGTCAACCCAAGGCGGTAGCAGTAGGACCTCATGTTACAGATGAAGAAACTGCCATGTTGGAGCCTCAGCGTTGCCACAGATGTTTCTGGCAGTACCTGCTTCCCCCTACTCTGCTAGCTCAGCCCCCTAATCCTCCTGGTGGGGGATTAGGTCTGCTTCATCGCTGGTGCAGCAGAGGGAGGGACTGTGTCAGCCAGCCGGCCCACCAGACAGGACTGTGTCCGCCCTCATGAGCATCACAGACCAGTGAAGACTTTTAAAAGTCTGGTTTCATGATCAGCTTACAAGGCGCTTTCATAGTTATGGCCTAAAAAGTCAGTCGAGCTCTGCGCTTCCCCAGAGCAGCTCCTTCTATGTCCTGTCTGTGTCTTCTCAATGCCCAGGTAGGTCTGCAGGGCAGAGTGGTCAGGAGCTGCTTTGGGCTGCTGGGAACAGCGGGGGTGGGGTGAGGTGGGGGGGAGGGGGGGTGTTGGGGTGGTAAGCAAGTCTGATGCAAATTGTGCCTCCAGGGCCTCCCCTCCTTTTGCTCTGCTTCTGTCAGGAAGTGCCTCTGTTACCATGGTCATTGCCAAAGGGAGAAGGAAAGACACACAGTCCTTCAAGAGTTGTATTTGTAGCTGGGCACAGTGGCTCGTGCCTGTAAGCTTCAGCCTATGAAGTGGCTGGGGCTAAGGATAGCGGTTCAAGTCCCGCTCGGGGCAACACAGCGAGACCTAGTCCCAAAAAATAGGTGGGCGTAGTGGCGTAATCCCAGCTACCTGGGAAGCTGAGGCTGGGGATTGCTTGAGTCCATGGTACCCTGGGCAACGTGAGCCTGCGGTTCCATGGGCAAAAATAGCGAGACCAAGTCTCAAAAAAAAAAAAAAAAGTTGTATTTATCAGGGTCTAGTCCCAAAAACAAAGCATGCAAACGCATACAAGTATGCTCATGAGGGCGGACACAGTCCTGTCTGGTGGGCCGGCTGGCTGACAGAGTCCCTTCCTTTGTTGCACCAGCGATGAAGCAGACCTAATCCCCCACCAGGAGGATTAGGGGGCTGAGCTAGCAGAGTAGGGGGAAGCAGGTACTGCCAGAAACATCTGTGGCAACGCTGAGGCTCCAACATGGCAGTTTCTTCATCTGTAACATGAGGTCCTACTGCTACCACCTTGGGTTGACATAGACCCCAATTAGACAATCGCTGGCAAACAAGAGGAAGCCACCACAGGCATGTGGGAGGAGAAAGAACAAATGTGGATGTGTGGGGGCTGTGATGCCCTGGCTGCAGGCAGCGGATGCTGTGGGGGGTCAGGGGACAAAAGAGATGGTGCAACCACAACTAGCAGCTCAGAAGAGGCTGTGCAGTTCCCTGGAGAAAGTCCTAGAGCAGAGACTGTGCTGGCCTCAGACAATGGGGACCTCTCCGGGGCATCTCCTAGGACAGCAGTGACCAAATCACAGCAGCCTAAGGGCAGAAGCACCTCACTGAAGCTCAATGCATCAAGCATGAGCTTTGCTTCCCTTCACAGGAAGCTAAACAGTCACCCACTGGGTGCCTGCCATGTTTCTGACACCTTAGATCAGTGGCTTTAGAAGTAGAGTTTTCTCCATGATCCAACTGAGACCCTCATTCCTGGACACTGAGCCCTGGCTTGGTGATCGCGTGACACCTGGGGCTGCTGCAGGGACCAGCCGGTTGGCAGCCACCCTGCCTGTGAGTCCGAGCCCCAAATATTTCACTGAGCCCCTAAGGGACAGGGTGCAGTTGTCTGCAGGAGGATGGCTGTAATAGGGTGGATATAGACCCAGGAAGTCTTCCTCAAGCCAAGGGCCATGCCAACCCTCTTCCTACAGACACGCTCTGACAGGAATAGTACTCAAGATGTGGTGGATAATAGGGGGGAACCCCGACTCCACAGGGGGTGACACGAGGCTGCAGACAGTGGTTCTACCAATCACTCCAGTCCTCAGGGGATCACCTCAGTCCGGCTGGCACCCCTCCCAGGCCAAATGCCTGCTCATTCTGTATTCCCAAATTATTAGTGTGGCTCACATCAGTGATGCTATCCTGCTGAGAACGATTAGAAGCCACTGTAGCTCCTTTCAGGAAACTTTGACATTGAATAGTCAGTGATTTACATTCTCCACCTGACAGGAAGAGACCTCCAAACTCAACCCAAATTCTGAAATTGTCTACTAGAAGACTTCTCAGGTCAGGAAGGAAAAAAGTTGAAGGGTGAGTTGAGACTGGTGTCTGCACCCCCACCAGGCCGCGCTGACTCTTCCGAACAGCCCTCCGCGGTCAGGCTTGGAGACACAAAGTCTGAGATGAGAGACACTCACTGGCATGACTTTAAAAAGGACACAGGGCTTACCAAGCCTTGAAAATATAACGCAGAATCACTTCAAACAGGGACAGTATTGTCCTGTCACTGACAATATTGCCAATGAAAAAAAGAATAACCAGAAATTACTTGTCCCATTCTACTCATGAAGAGATTTGACGGGGAGTCTGAGGGAGATGATAGCCTTCATCTTCTCATCTCCCCCCTACCCCATTGTCCTCATCTCTTGACAGACTTTGAGATCAATGACAGTAGATTGCACTTTTCAGAAACGGCCTCTGCAACGTTCTCAGTTTCATATGCTTTTCCTGACACTTGCTTCTCCTCGAATAAAAGACATCTTATAGCCATTCCCCTTGACCATGTGTGGGGCTCTGCGGCATTCTCAGTAGTAGACTGTGGTAGAAGGGACACAGCATGAGTCCTGGGATCTAGAACTAGGTACATCAGCTACCCTGTCGCCAAGCAGACCCAAGCAGAGAGACCCTGTGGGGCTGGAGGTGGGGATGTTGAGAGGATCCAGCAGGCCTGTGAAGACTGTTCAGGGGTTTTGAGTCCCCTTCATCAAGTCTGGGCTGTGGCCTACGGCATCATGGAGCCATGCCAGATCACTGTCCAAATTTCTGATCCACAGGTACTAGAACTATGAATATAATGATTTTTCATCCCACTAAGCTTTGAGATTTTTGACAGTCATAGAAATTGGAACATTATGTAATCACAAAAATGTTCTGTCTTATGTCCACATTGCATAACTAACAAGCCCAGATAAACAGACCTAACACAAAAGGAGAACAAATAAGAGTAAGCACTCTTAAAACCCATAGAGGACATTCTCCTAATTGGTTAGAGAGAGCTTATAT
>PVHY01032530.1:0-11813 GCA_004024945.1 Uropsilus gracilis
TGGGCACATGTCCTCTTGCCTCATGTGCTTCCTAAGTGCAGGTCTCCTGCAATTATTCTAGATCCTGCCTAGACACCCCATGGGTCTCTCAAGCTTCTCTCCAACACATATGTCCTCCAACCTTTGTGCTTTCCCACTAGTAGTAACTCCTGGTTCCTCCTTTAGAAAATACTACTGTTCCTGATGCCAAAGCAACCCCTGACCTACACTGACCACTCCAAATTCCCCAAACCACAAAAGTTCCAGAACACTTGTCCCAAGTAGAGGACAAGATCCTGGCCCTGGGATTTTGGCGGAATGGGGCTCAGGGGACATGGGGCGATGGAGGGGAGAGTGCCCTCCACAGGAAGCAGCCAGGCTCAGAGATGCTTATGCATATCTGCTTTTCAGGACAAACTGGATTCACTCTGCATCATAGTCCAACTTAGCAACCAGAGGCCACTTGTCATCAAAACACCCAATTGCAAGGTAAATCAGGGGCAGGGATGGCCCAAAGGCAGGCAGGGCCTTTTGCTTTTGTTCCTTGGCCAGCTGTCCTCTAGGACTGTGGGATCCAGGTATCATCAAGAATATCTAAGACAAGGGGGCATGCTCCTTGGGAGTCTCCCTAGTTGATTCTCAACATGCAACATGAATCTTCCTTGATCTTGGTCTCAAGGACGAGAGGAGACATAGTAGATCATTACCCAGTACTTCTGAATCCAAGAGACAGGGTGAGATGGTCAGCTGGGGAGTCTGTGACTCCAGTCTATTGTCCATCCCCACTCACCACCAGTCTTGGGTTAGCTGCCCCACCCTATGAGCTGAGACCCTCTGGCCTGGAAGGATGAGATGGTCTGCTAGGGAGTTCTATATGCCTCCAGTCTATTGTCTGCCCCCACTCACCATCAGTCTTAGGTTAGCTGGCTCCACCCTATGAGCTGAGACCCTCTGGCCTGTGAGGAAGACACATCATTCAGCACATACCTCGGAAGCCTGAGGCACTCTAATGCCTTCACGTAATCAGAACTTGCTCTTGCCTCCACCCTCCCAGGCCACGGGAGGCAGGTAAGGGCAACAGCAAGCAAAAGTTCAGTGTCACATTCTAGGTTACTTGAGAGATGTGAACTGTGCCCTTACCTGAAGACTGTCTTGAGGAGGAATCCGGACTAGACAGAACACAAAGGGAGAGGAAGGGTATCAACAAATGTCTATCCTATGGGTCTTTGGAACCAAGGAAACTACAGGTTTCTGGACTCAATTGCACTGATTTCTCATCTACCTCCTCTCTCTCTTCTTCTTGCAGGACAGATGTTCAATCCAGTCCGGGGGCGATGTGGGAGGATGTATAAATGCTCCAATTTCTGCAGACAACCCAACCCAGGAGGCTGTACCCTCAACAATTGCTTGCTTCGGTGCCTACAATGTTCTTCCCCCTGCACCCGTCCTCCACAACACATGTGTGCCAGGCCTTCCTAATACATAAGCACCAGACCTCCCCAACCCATATGTGCCAGATCAATTACTCCCGGTTTCCCTCCAATATGTTGCCTATTTCCTGTACCTGTTATGGGGTCCCTTTCTCACTCCCTTCCCCATATGACACCATATATATTAGTTTTTCTTCTAATTTCTTTTAAATTCTTTTAATTTCTCATAGGTATAAATAGTTACTAGGATGTCTTCCCTCCTCCACCCACCACCCCCTTGCGTTCACTCAGCCTCCACTCTCATTGTTCTTTTTGGTTTATGTTGGGTTCATTGGTCCTTTGGTCTCTTTTTCTGTGGCTGTGTCCATTCGTCGGATGAGGGACTGTGTTCCAGGGCCACGGCGCATCGTGCTTGATGGTTTGCAGTCCATAGCTTTGTATTGGGCAGCCAGTCCATGCACATTGGGGTCGATGGGTGTCTTCTAGTTGCTGGCTCAGTATGATCTCCTTGCCATTCCGCTGTCTCTGCACCCCCTTTCTCAGACCTCTTACTTTGGGGATCCTTTCCCCCAGCCATTGTCAGAGAGGAGGTTTCTCGATGACGGTAGGCATCCACTGATGGACCTTACAGGTCATCTCTTCTCCATTCGTTTGTAGATTTGCTGTGATGCCACTGCTCTGACTCTGCAGGTCTCCTCTCCCAAGGCTTGGGGAGGGAGCATGTTTCCTTGGGTGGCAAGTTTTACATGGGGTTTTGATTCATCAGCTTCCAATGAAGCCATAGATGCAGGTCAGACAGGTCGTTACCACAGCTGTTTTTCCATTCCAGCATCTGTTATCTTTCTGCATGATCCTTGTTCTGAGTCCCACACACGTATTTGCGCAGGCTCTTTTCTGGCCCCTCATCTGTTCTATGTCACTGTGTGCACGATTACACTATTAGTGCTCAGGAGAGATAAGTAGAGTAAGGGTGAAGCAGCTAAGGTGTCATTACCCCCCTCCCTCCGCTATTCCTGTACCAAGGATGGATCCAGTCTTGTTTGTACACCGGTCAGGTCCGGGGGTCCCAGCCGACCCCTGCGTCCCCCTTACTCACCAGGTCGATGATAGAGGGGCCCAGTGGGTGCTGTATGGTTGCTGAGTGGGTGCAGCTGATGACCTAGGCTCGCCAGCAGCTTGCCAAGCTGGTGGAGCTTCTCAGACCAGTTCCTAGGCCCCACCTACTGCTGGGACGAATAGCAGGAGGAGCCTAGTGCCGTGGGAGGGTGGCAGCAGCCACTGTGGTATTAGTGGTTGCCTTGCAGGGCTTTAACACACCACTGTTGTCGCGCACCCCAGGTCAGTCCAGGGGTCCAGACTGGCCCCTGCGTCCCCCTTACCCACCAGCTCAATTGAATGCAGAGGGGCCCAGTGGGTGCTGGATGGTTGTTGAGTGGGTACAGCTTCTGGCCTAGGCTCACCGGCAGCTGTGGACATCTGCCAATAGGGAAGGTGCAGATCCCACGTACCAAGCTGGTCAAGCTTCCGACAAGATAAATATTATAACCTAAGACTGTTAAGAGTCCTCATGTGCTAAACTGGACACATGTCCTACATCTCATTCATGGTCAGAAGAAATGGAAACTGTTCCCCATCTGCAGGAGAGGCAGTTATCTTGCAGGTCCTGTTTCGTTGCAGGGGATATACCCACACTGCTGCTGCCAGGACAGGATATCCTGGTTCCTGGGTCTGCGACTGGATGAGTCCACTCACCAGAGCCTGGTGCTGTAACCAAGAGCTGGACAAAGTTCAATTTCCAGCATCTTAGTGGGAACACAATCTGTCCCATGGCATTCTGCCAACACCATAGCTATATGTCCAACAGGGTAAGTGGGATGGCTTCCCTGAGAGTTTGGCCAGGATAAGGAGGCCTGCTCTGCCCAGAATACCTCTGTATTTATCAGGGAAAGGTGCTGCCTTGTGTTCAGCATTCTCTGTGTCATGACCTGAGAATGTGCAGGTGTTGACTACAAGGCCGGGTATTCAGAGCTGAGCAACATAGGTCAGCTTGGCCCGCCCCTTGGACATGCACAGTCTCAGCCAGCTACATCCAGACACACCCAGCAGCTCTGCCTCTCAACAATTCTTGGATACGTTGCCCTGCCCTCAGTCTGGGTGTCTAACAGAGAACTGTACCATGAGCTCCACTGACTGCCCTTGGCTGCTCATGGAGGCAGGGACCCATGATATGCCAGCTGACTCTTGTCTCCAGAGGCAGAAAACCAGTATCTCCTTAGACCCCTTGATTGGGGGATGGCCAGTGGATTGGACAGTAACCACCTGAGGATCTAGAAACAGGTGGACTAAAGGAGTGGGAGTGAACTAGGACTTCCATCAGGAACCATGGCTCCACTGCCCTTGCTGAGCCCAAGCAGGAAGGGGAGTGACCACATGGCACCCAGGATGGGAGAGTCTCCTCTGGCTCACTGACTTCATCTGACCTGTTACCTGCAGTGCCTGCTGTAGGAGGTTGGCACCTCCCACCCTTCAAACTTGCAGAGTCCCCATGCACGGAGGCAGCCAAACAACCTCATTCCTCTGGTTATGTCCCAGGAGACACACAGGCAGTCATCTCTGAGCAGCATGTAAAGACAGAGACATGAGGGGAGACCAGCCCTCATTCTCCCCATGGAGTTTCAGACAAGGTGACTCACCCACCTGCCTGCTGGGCCCAGCATCCTACTCTAACTGAGACAACAGTCCCCAAGCCAAGAGCAGCCAAATGTGTCACAGCCATGTGCTCAGAAAGCTCAAGGCAGACAGCTAGACTCCAAATGGAACAAAACATGGCAATCCAAAGAAACAGTGGGGTCGGGACCCCAGAACACATGCACGGTTGAACCAGTGTTTCACCTCTTCCACCCCCAGGAGCCTTCTGAGTTTAGGCAGAACCCGTGCTACTTGGCTACTTAGCTGTTCAGGGTCCTGCTCCAGCCCACCCTGCCTGCATGAACCTGGCACAGGGCCTTGCTCAGCTTCTTCATCCCATCTTTGTCACATTTTCCAGAAGCAGGGTGAAAGCTGTTCTTGTACCTGATGCTGTCAGCCATCTGATGCTCATTCAGACATTCACAAAGAGGCCTCATGTGCCCTGGAATATTTCCACTCCCTACATAGAAATCTCCACTGACTAATTCAGGAAAAACAGGGACAGACTGGAACAGGGGACAGAGGGGGTAGGGAAGGACTTCTGCGAGGACCTTGGACTCACTAAATGTCATCCAGACAACACCTACCAGACAAGCTCTCAATAGACGGTTCCAGAGTCTCTGTCACGTTTTGAAATAGTAGTGTCCTATTTGCACCTGTCATGACCCACAGGGAATGAACAGGGCTTGTGGTTTTATTGTTTTTGTTTTTGTCAATTCCTAAAGCCTAGTTATAAGCTGGTCCTTCTCTGGGTTAAGTGAACATTCCGAGAAGGAGCCTCAGGTTTCTAGAACTGGTCACCAATCTGCAGGCTCTGATAACTTTTGGTTTCTTTGGGCTCCTCCTATCTCTTGGCAGCTTGAGACTATGCTCATCTTTGGAGACAAGTAGGCTGAGAAGAGTGAGGGGGGGTCTGACCTGTCAGGAGATGAGAGGGAGGCCCACCCTGTAACACAGGGACCAGAAGCCTTGGACACATGGGTAATATCCCAACAGGAACACAGATATTATGGAGCAAGGCCACTCTGTCCTACTGCAGGACCCCCTGAGAAAAGGCCCAGCTCGGGCAGGCCATGTTGCATGCACTGTGGTCAGGGAGGCTCGATTTGCCATGTCAGGACATTCAGCCTCTGCTGATGCTCCTCCCAACATCCTGCTCACAATGCAGGACCCCAAGACCAGGCTTATCCAAAGGGCAGCCGCAGGAAGTCCAGCACTGAAGAGAAATTATTGTCCTTTAGGAAAAGAGTCATATTTGCAAACTAAGTACAGTTCATGTCTGTTGCCCTGGAGGATGCTGCTTACAGTGCAGGGAGTGGCTCATCCCTGGGTGCAGGCATCCTCCCAGCAAGCCTTAGCCCAGGGCCAGAAGGTAGCAGGTGCTGGAGTAACATGGGAGGGGTCTGCACCTGGGACCTGCCAGACCAGGAAGCAAAGAGTGCTTTCGCTTTCTAGGACCAGTGTGTATAGTCAAGCCCCTTGATGGTTGACCCTCATTCTGGGTGCCCAGATGGAAACATAAGACAATTAGAGGTGAGAAGACACCCCCGCTGGGAGGCAGCTGTGACCCTCAGGTTGGGGTGCTAGAGGAGAGATACAGGCAGTTTAGCCCATAAGGCAGGGCTCGGATGGAGATGAGGGTTCAGAGCACTGACCTTCGCACACTTTGTCCGTGCCCAGGCTGATAGAAGTTGGTGGCTCTCCCAAGGCAGCCGGTCATGGTTCTCACAGAGGTTCTCATCAGCCCCAGCGAGGTACTGCACTTCAATGGGTGCCAGCCAAGGGGTTATAACAGTGCCATGATAGATACATAAAGCTAGAAAATAAAAAAAAAAGGAAGTTCTAAGCCAGTTCCTTTCCACCTTAAATGGCAAAGCGGGGGAGCAGCTTCTCTAGAGGAGCCAGCTCAGTAGAGTGAGGGAAAGAGCCCGGAGCCCTGTCCTCATATCAGTACTAGCAGACAGTGGTCACTGGGGGGGACAAAAAAGGAAATGTACTTTAGAGGAGATCTGGGGCTCTTCCTGATGAGGGAGTGTCTACCTTGGTACTAGGCACTCCACCCAAAATTGGGAAGGCCTAACTGGCTGGTGTTGAGGAAAAAGAAGTCCATCATTTCTGCCTGGCTCTGCCCACTCTGCCTGGGAATGTCTCTGTCTTGTGGGATCCATGATTCCACCCTAGGGCATCCCATGGTAGTTGGAAGTTGACCCTGCTTCTCCTCTGACCCTGTAAGCATAGAGGTACTTGAACACATCCAGTGGGGCAGGATGCCCTAACCAAGGGCTCATTCCTGTTCCCAGGACACAGCCCCACCTCTACAAACATCATACAGGGCATCCTGGAGTCAACAGGCCAGAGCACCTCTCAGATGCCCCCAGGGATCTCGGGTTAATTTCTGGTCTTTCCTGTGCACAATGGGATACCACCTTACATGAGTAAGAATGGCACACATCAAAAAAACAGGCAACAAGTGCTGGCGTGGATATGGAGAGAAGGAACACTCTTACACTGCTGGTGGGAATGTAAACTGGTCCAGCCACTATGGAAAGCTGTGTGGAGGACCCTCAAACTAATGGAAATGGAGCTACCATTTGACCCAGCAATCACTCTTCTGGGAATCTACCCAGGAAACCTAAATGTGTGTACAAATGGACACTTGTGCTCGGATGTTTATTACAGCAAGGACATGGAAACAACCCGAATATCCCAAAACAGATGATTGTACAAAAATGATGTAGTATATATACACAATGGAATACTACTCATCAATTAAAAATGACAAGTTCAATGAATTATGACAACATGGATGTACCTTGAAGAATCATGTTAGCAGAAACAAATCAGAAAGAAAAAAACAAAAAACAAATGATTTCACTAATATATGGACATCAAATGAAAGTACAAAACTAGGGGGGTGGACCAGCTGGAGCAGCCAGGGAGGGAGGTGGAGGGTGAACCTTGGGGATTACAATGATGTGAAATACATATATTTATATAAATACTTTATATAAAGATAAGAAAATACTGTTCCTAATGCCAAAACCACCCCTGACCCACAATGACCACTCCAAATTCCCCAAACCACAAAGGCTCCAGAACATTTGTCCCAAGTAGAGGACAAGATCCTGTCCCAGGGATTGCGGGGGAACGGAGCTCAGGGGACATGAGATACTGGAGGGGACACTACCCTCCACAGGAAGCAGTCAGACTCAGAGATGCTTATACATGTCTGCTTTTCAGACAAACTGGATTCATCCCGAAACATAGTCCAACTTAGCAACCAGAGGCCACTTGTCATCAAGACACCCAATTGCAAGGTAAATCAGGGGCAGGGATGGCCCAAAGGCAGGGCCCTTTGCTTTTGTTCCTTGGCCAGCTGCCCTCTAGGACTGTGGGATCCAGGTGTCATCAAGAATAGCTAAGACAAGAAGGCATGCTGGCGGGTGAGGCCTGCTATCCCACCCCGACCCCCTTCCCAGGGGACTCACCCATGAGGCCCGAAGCCCCTCGCTCCCCGCTGGCAAGGGAGCTCCGGGAACCAGGACCCGGGCCACAGGCAGCCACCGATCTGCCTGCTGGTGGTCCCACGCAGAAGCTCCCAGCGCGGGGGTGGGCCAACTGGATGACTGCTCGCTTTCCATGCCCCCCAGCTTCCGGGGACTGGGGGCTACGTGGCACTGCCCAGGCCGTCTGCAAGTGGCTGCCCGTCCACAGCCACCCACTGGCGGGATTGTGCCTCCTCTCCCCAACCTGTCTCCCCTCCCAGGAGACTCACTCCAGCGCGGGGCACGGTGGCTCGTGCTTGTAAGCTTCAGCCTATGAAGCGGCCGGGGCTTAGGGATCGCAGTTCGAGTCCCACCTGGGGCCCATAGCGAGACCTAGTTCCAAAAAAAATAGCTGGGCGTGGTGGCACACGCCTGTAATCCCAGCTACCTGGGAAGCTGAGGCTGGGGATTGCTTGAGTCTGTGGTACCCCGGGCAACAAGAGCCTTCGGTTCCACGGGCAAAAATAGCAAGACCTAGTCTCAAAAAAAAAAAAAAAAAAAAACCAGGAGACTCACTCCAGAATCCCAAACACCCTCGCTCCCCGCTGGCAAGGGCCCTCTGGGAGCCAGGACCCAGGCTGCAGGCAGTCGCCTATCTGCCTGCTGATGGTCCCCGCGCGCGGGGAGGGGGGGGGGGACAACGACGACGATGACAGGATGACCACTCGCCCTTCCATGTGCCCTGGTATCTGGGAGCTGGGGGTTACAGGGCAGTGCCCTGGCTGGCTGCAAATGACTGCCCCCGTCCTCAGTCACCTGCTGGCGGGTGGGGCCTGTTCTCCCCACCCCGTCCCCCCTCCCTGGGGACTCACTTGAAAGGCTCGACCACCCTCACTCCCCACTGGCAAGGGAGCTCCAGGAGCCAGGACCCGGGCCGCAAGCATCCGCCTATCTGCCTGCTGGTAGTCCCTCTCAGAATCTCCCAGGGCCAGGGAGGGGGCGGGCCGAGTGGACAACCACTCGCCCTTCCATGCCCCCCCTCCCACCCACCCCGCTTCCGGGAGCTGAAAGTTGCTGCTTATCTGCCACCACCGCTGGCGGGTGGGGTCTCCTCTCCCCACCCATGCCCCCTCCCAGGGAACTCACCCAAGAGGCCCGACCCCCCTCGCTCCCCACTGGCAAGGGAGCTCCGAGAGCCAGGAATCTAGCCGCAGGCAGCCCCCATCTGCTTGCTGGTGGTCTCGTGTGGAAGCGGAAGTTCCCAGCGCTAGGGAGGTCTGACTGGATGACCAGTCGCCCTACTATGCCCCCCGGCTTCCGGGGGCTGCACGGCACTGCCCAGGCTGGCTGCAAGCAGGCTTCCTGTCCTCAGCCACCGCTGGCAGATTTGTGCCTCCTCTCCCCACCCGTCCCCCCCTCCCAGGAGTCTCACCCCAGAGGCCCGATGCCCCTCGCTCTCTGCTGGCAGGGCTCCGAGAGCCAGGACCCAGGCCGCAGGCAGCCGTCTATCTTGCTTGCTCACCGCATCCTTGTATATATTGCCTAGTTCCCATACATGTTATGGGGTCTCTTTTTCACTACCTCCCATTAGACACATAAATATTATAACCTAAGACTGTTAAGAGTCCTCATGTGCTAAACTGGAAACATGTCCTGCATCTCTAAGTTCATGGTCAGAAGAAATGGAAACTGTTCCCCATTTGCAGGAGAGGCAGTTATTTTGCTGGTCCTGCTTTGCTGCAGGGGATATACCCACACTGCTGTGCAACGCCAGGATATCCTGGCTCCTGTGTCTGCGACTGGATGAGTCTACTCACCAGAGCCTGGTGCTGTAACCAAGGGCTGGACAAAGTTCAATTTCCAGCATCTTAGTGGGAACACAATCTGTCCCACGGCATTCTGCCAACACCACAGCTGTATGCCCAACAGGGTAAGTGGGATGGCTTCTCCTGAGACAAGACAAGGAGGCCTGCTCAGCCCAGAATACCTCTGTATTTAGCAGGGAAAGATGCTGCCTTGTATTCAGCGTTCTCTGGGTCATGACCTGAGAATGTGCAGGTGTTGACTCCGAGCCCGGGTATTCCAGAGCTGAGCACCACTGGTCAGCTCGGCCCACCCCTTGGACATGCACAGTCTCAGCCAGCTACATCCAGATGCACCCAGCAGCTCTGCCTCTCAAGAATTCTTGGATACGTTGCCCTGCCCTCAGACTGGGTGTTTAACAGAGAGCTGCACCATGAGCTCCACTGCCCTTGGCTGCTAATGGAGCCAGGGACCCATGATGTGCCAGCTTCACATCTGGAGACTCTTGTCTCCAGAGGCAGAAAACCAGTATCACCTTAGACCCCTTGATTGGGAGGTGGCCAGTGGATTGGACAGTGACCACCTGAGGATCTAGAAACAGGTGGACTAAAGGAGTGGGAGTGCACTGGGACTTCCATCAGGGACCATGGCTCCACTGCCCTTGTTGAGCCCAGGCACGAAGGGGAGTGGCTACATGGCACCCAGGATGGGAGAGTCTCCTCTGGCTCACCTAACTTCATCTGACCTGTTACCTGCATTGCCTGCTGTAGGAGGTTGGCACCTCCCACCCTTCAAACTTGCAGAGTCCCCATGCATGCAGGCAGCCAGACAACCTCATTCCTCTGGTTATATCCCAGGAGACACACAGGCAGTCATCTCTGAGCAGCATGTAAAGACAGAGACATGAGGGGAGACCAGCCCTCATTCCTCTCCATGGAATTTCAGACAAGGTGACTCACCAACCTGCCTGCTGGGCCCAGCATCCTGCTCTAACTGAGACAACAGTCCCCAAGCCAAGAGCAGCCAAATGTGTCACAGTCATGTGCTCGGAAAGCTCAAGGCAGACACTTAGACTCCAAACGGAACAAAACATGTCAGTACAAAAAACAGTGGGTCTGGGTGCCCTGGAACACATGCAGGGTTGAGCCAGCTCTTCAGCCCCCAGGAGCCCTCTGAGTTTAGGCACAACCCCTGCTACTTGGCTACTTGACTGGCTCAGGGTCCTGCTCAAGCCCACCCTTCGTCAGGGCCCAGGGACTAAGGAGACCTCTTCTTTATACCAGCCTGACAGAGGACTCTGAGGTGTCTAGGCAAATATGGAGGGCATATACTTGGCTTGACTACCCCTGTCCTAGAGAGCTGACCGCCAGGCCGCCCTCCTCAGAGTAGAGCTGCAGCCACACCATGTGGGCATCTGGCCCCAGGGGACATAGACACAGTTCAGAAATACCTTGTACTCCAAAGACCCCCCCGGGGTTGGCCTGCCATACAGTGGGAACCTCAGGATCCGACACCAGGCCCTTCTTCACTCCTACTTTTTGTTCATCTTTATAGATGTACACCTTGTACTCCAAAGACCCCCCCGGGGTTGGCCTGCCATACAGTGGGAACCTCAGGATCCTACACCAGGCCCTTCTTCACTCCTACTTTTTGTTCATCTTTATAGATGTACAAAGTGGCCAACTATTAGCATACTTATCATCAAATAAAAAGAATAGAATATTGTGCACGCATACGTTTAGGACCAACACACCACAGTAATTACACTCCATGCCCAATACCTCTAAAATCAAATTCCCTACACCGAGTTCATTCCTGTAATCAGCCAGCCCTCAGATCCACTCCTGAGTTCTCTATGCACTGGGAGCATCAGCAAATCCTGGAGAGAAGTATGAGAAAATCAGGCAAGTGTCATCATGCCCAGCTCCACAGAGTAATCTAGCCTTATCCAGTGTGTGTGGGAGTGGGTGGGGGGGTGGGTGTGTCAGATTTCCATAACTGCTTCTGAATACTGTCTGAGGCTTTTTGTCTCATTCAATCCCATTTTCTTTCACTCTTTCAAGCTCACTCTTTTTTTGTCTCTCTGTCTCTCATCCATCTCATTCATCATGGTTTTCAAAGTAGATTATGCTCTTCAGGCTTCTTCACTTCAAAACTTGCCATTTTTCTTATGTTAAACAAGGGACCAGTTTTTGTGGAATTCTCTTTTGAGGATGCGTACACCATCACATCACAGGTATTGTTTGATGATATATGCACACATACCTGCACAAGTATCAAACCCATTAAGACAGACAACATTATATTTGTGTCTCTCTCAGTGGCTTCCCCAGCAATCCGGGCCTCAGCATCCTGGAGGCAGCTCTTCACTATAGGTCCCACTTTAAGTCTACTAGATCTAATGACCATGAACAGTTGTTTATGTATA
>PVHY01032531.1:0-11824 GCA_004024945.1 Uropsilus gracilis
GGAAGCAGACTACAAGCAGGCCGTTAGCATTTTTACTGTACCTGCTTACCATTGATATGTAAACATTAGCTATTGTGTAAAGGTGGAGGAGAGGTAACCCTGGTAAAGTGCAGAGCCATGGGACACTCTCTGACAGGTCTGCCTCGGGGAGACCCGCCTGAGCCCCACCTGTGCTGGTTAGATTCATCTGGTGCCAACTGGAGCAACAGTATCAGGAGTCAAGGACACAGCCTGGCATTTTCAACCAAAATTAAACTAAATTGCCCTAAAACTAAGGTAAACCCCACGAAGCTCCTTGAGGAGCAAAAGTGGGGCTCTATTCTGTTTAAAACACTTGTAAGGGTGTAAATAACTCTTTCAGTTTGTTTTTCCCCCGTATCTGAAAATAAACCTTTTGTCTATCCTGGTGGTTAAGGTTTAAAATCTGAGCAGCTGCTGTGCGCAGGCAAAAAAACCCATTAAAAAAAATTTAAACGAGTGTGTCCCTATCCCCCCCCTAACAATTTGAGAGAATGTCTAAATTTATTTTATGTATTTGTTTGTTTGTTTATTTTTTGAGGTTAGTTCTCACTATATTGCCCAGAGAACCACAGACTCTCATTGCCTGGGGTACCCTGGACTCAAGTGATCCCCAGCCCCAGCCTCCCAGGTAGCTGGGATTACAGGCGTGTACCACCACGCCTAGCTATTTTTTGAGACTAGGTCTCTCTATGTTGCCTGGGACGGGTCTTGAACCCGAGGACTCAAGTGATTCCCATTCTCAGTCTCCCATCATAGACTTGGGATTAAAGCCACATGCCACCGTGGCCGGCTAGAATGTCTAAGTTTAATATCTATTTAAAACCATTCAGGCAAAGTGGTGCATGCCTGTAATCCCAGTTATCTGGGAAGCTGAGGCAGGGGATTACTTGAGTACATGGTACCCAAGGTAACGTGAGCCTGAGGTTCCATGGGAAATAATAGCAAGACCTAGTCTCAAAAAAAAAAAAAAAATTGATATAGATTCCTGGCGCATCACCTACAAGCTGTCATTACTGAACTCTGGAAAAGATTACCAAAGGACAAAAAGAGACGACAAATATTGTCTGAGTGTATTTATCATAGTCAAATAGAACAAAGTCTTAGGGAAATCTGGCCAAGGAAATAATGAAAGGCTTCTGCTAAACCCCCTGGAAGGCAGTTGACACATGGATCTGTCCTACCACCTATTTTTTTTTCTTTTGTATGACTTAAAAGTGGTGTTTACATTTTTATTTTTTCCCCAAAAATTCATTTACTATATTGTCCTCAGATAGAGGAAATATCAAATATTAAACTAATAAGAACAGATACAACACTTGATCTTAGCCAAAAGATTGAGAAGCAATGGTGTTCACATTTTTAGATGACTGGAGAAAAAAATTAGCCAGGCATGGTGGCGCATGCCGTAAGCTTTAGCTTATGAAGCGGCTGGGACTAGGGATCGCAGTTTGAGTCCTGCTCGGGGTAATTTAGCAAGACCTAGTCCCAAAAAATAGCTGGTGTGGTGGTGCTCACCTGTAATCCCAGCTACCTGGGAAGCTAAGGTGGGGGATTGCTTGAATCTGTGGTACCCTGAGCAACATGAGCCTGTGGTTCCACGTGCAAAAATAGTGAGACCTAGTCTCAAAAAAAAAAAAAATTAAAAGAGTTCATGAGATGTGAAAAATCATGACAATTTTTTAAAAAGTAGTACCTGCCTCACTCTAGGATGTTTGGAGGTCTTATCCTAAGTGTGCGTTCTGGTTACTTCTCTCTCTCTCTCTCTCTCTCTTAACTTAAAGGTCTCAAGGATGTGTATTTTCCCGAGTGTTATTTATCCTTGACAGCAAATACAGGAATGGGAGATCTAAAGCAACCTCAGCAATTCCTGAGTTTTGCTTTTACATTTTACAAAGGAAATGCAGAGAAAGCAAAGACCCAAGAGGTGATCTTACTGTGACTACGGGAGCAGATTGATGCAACCGCTTTGGAAACCATTGGGAATTAGCTAGTAAAGTGTAAGAGTCACAGACACTAGGATGCTGCAGCAGCACTTCTAGGTACAACCCTGGAGATCCTCACATACACATGGGCCAGGAGACATGATCAGATTGTGCAAAACCTGGAGAAAGTCCAGATGACCTTGCATGGTTGAATGAATGTATGTATAGCTGGTATCTTTATACAGTGAAAAACTTGACTGCAGGGGGGAAATGAATGAATTGCAGCTACCCATAAGAACATGAATGAGGCGGGGCACAGTGGTTCGTGCTTGTAAGCTTCAGGCTACGAAGTGGCTGGGGCTAAGGATTGCGGTTCCAGTCCCACCTGGGGCCCATAGCAAGACCTAGTCCCCCCAAAAAATAGCTGGGCATGGTGGCACGCACCTGTAATCCCAGCTACCTGGGAAGCTGAGGCTAGGGATTGCTTGAGTCTGTGGTACCCCGGGCAACGAGAGCCTGTAGTTCCACGGACAAAAATAGTGAGACCTAGTCTCAAAAAAAAAAAACAAGAATGAATTTCAAAAATATAACCTTTACCAAAAGAAGTGGAACATAAATGTGATATGATTCAATTTACATAGAGTTCAAATAAGCAAAATAAATTGTCTTACTTAAGATGGATCCGTCGGGCACGGGGGCATGTGCCTGTAAGCTTCAGCCTATGAAGCAGCTGGGGCTAGGGATCACGGTTCGAGTCCCACTCAGGGCAACACAGTGAGATCTAGTCCTAAAAAATAGTTGGGTGTGGTGGTACATGCCTGTAATCCCAGTCGCCTAGGAAGCTGAGGCTGGGGATTGCTTGAGTCTGTGGTACCCCGGGCAACGTGGGCCTGCACTTCCATGGGCAAAAATAATGAGACTTAGTCTCAAAAAAAGAAAAAAATGATGAATCCGTTGGTGGGAAAACTATGAGGAAAAGCAAGGGAATAATCATCACAAAAATATGAACTGAAACTGGTTCTTTCGTTCAGTATATACTCAGTGAATACCCACATGTACCAGATAGTGTTCTAACCACTGCAGCAACAACAGTGAAGGAAGCAAAGATGCACACCCTTGTGGAGCTCATACTTTCTCAGGGAAAAAATTCATCAGTGGTGCTTTAAACAAATGAAGTTGGTTGGTGTGCCAGACAACATATGAAGAAGCAGCTTGCCACTAGAGGAGTCATTTTCTCTGAGAGCTTCAACTTCTAAGTGAGTTTGGTCAAAAATGGAATTTTCTAAGAGCAGCAAATAAATTAAGACCAGACAAAAGTAAGGCCAGGCACGGTGACTCGTGCCTGTAAGCTAAGCCTATGAAGCGGTCGGCTCTAGGGATCGCGGTTCGAGTCCTGCCTGGGGCCCTTAGTGAGACCTAGTTCCGAAAAAAATAGCTGGGCGTGGTGGTGCGCACCTGTAATCCCAGCTACCTAGGAAGCTGAGGCTGGGGATTGCTTGAGTCTGTGGTACCCCGGGCAACAAGAGCTTGCAGTTCCACGGGCAAAAATAGCAAGACCTAGTCTCAAAAATAAAAAAATAAATTAAAAAAAATAAATAAAAAACTGCCAAGACTACTCCTTAGCCATAAGGAAAGACAAAATATTGCCATTTATGGCAAAGTAACAGGAACTTGAGGGAATTATGTGTACTAAAGCAAGTCAGAATGACAAAGACAAATATTGGATCTTTATGATGATTCAACAAAGTAAAATACTTATAAAAACTAGTAGACACTAATGAATGAAATGAGGTTTCTCAGATGATGGGGGTGGTGAGGGAGAATGGGTGAAAGAGCCATAAAGGATGGTGGGGAAGAAAGTAAAAAAAAAAAAAAAAAAAAAAAAAAAAAAAAAACTGATGAATGACTGAAAAAGATGTGGTATATCTACACAATGGAATATTATTCATCAATCAGAGAAGACAAAGTTATGTCATTCATAGCAATGAGGTTGGAACTAGAAGGAAACATGTTAGCAGAAATAAACCAGAAAGAAAAAGAAATATTAGGATGGTCTCACTTATATGAGGGATACAGGGAAACCAAACAAACAAGCAGACAAGAAAATTTTAAAACTGCCAACCTAATTGAAGCATGGAGCAAGAGAGGAGGAGGAGGAGAGTAAAATTGGGGGAGGGGAAGGGCACAAGAGATAAAGATGGTTCACAGGTGATAAGGTGGTGGGGGAACCCTGGCGTAGACAATGAATTAACATTTTTTTTTTTTTGAGACTAGGTCTCGCTATTTTTGCCCATGGAACTGCAGGCTCTCGTTGCCCGGGGTACCACAGACTCAAGCAATCCCCAGCCTCAGCTTCCCAGGTAGCTGGGATTACAGGCGCACACCACCACGCCCAGCTATTTTTTTAGAACTAGGTCTCACTACGGGCCCCAGGCGGAACTCGAACCATGATCTCTAGCCCCGGCCACTTCATAGGCTGAAGCTTACAAGCACGAGCCACCATGCCTGGCCTGACAATGAAGTAACGTATACGTGTGTGTATGTGTAATCAGTAAAAAAATGGGGGGAAAAGTTGTCAAATTGTTTCCTAAGGTGATTATGCCACTTAATACTCCCACCAACAATGTGTGTGAGTTCCAGTTGCTCAAGATCCTTGCCATCAACATAATTAGTCATTAGGAAAACACAAATTAAAAACCACAAGGAGGTATTACCACCTACCCACTAAAATAAAAGTCTATTGATGTTGAGCATCCTTTCATGTGCTAATTGACCATCTGTGTATCTTCTTTGATAACTTCAAAGATTTTGAGTTCTTTGTCTTATTGTAGGGTTATAAGAGGTCTTGACATAATATAGATAACAAATTTTTTTAGTCAGACATGTTTTCCAAATGGACCCCAGCTTATTTTGTTTCTTTGTTTTTTTTTTTTTTAATGTCCTTAACCGTGTCTTTGGAAAAGCAAAGGATTTTAATTTTCACCAGATCAAATTAATTGCTTTCTTGTTTTTCATGCCCTATTTTTTCACCTTTTTTTGTCCAGTTTTGCAATTTTACCTCAAATATTTAAGTCTTTTGAGTTAATCTTTGTGTATGGTTTGAAGTAAGGGTGAAGGGGTTTTTGTTTGGTATTTGGTCATCCAATTATTCCAGTACCACTTGTTGAAAAAATTATCCTTTCTAACTGAGTTCCCTTGGCCACTTTGTTGATCATTAATTATTCCTGTATGTATAGATCTATTTCTGACCTCTATTCTGTTCCATTGATCTCTTCCATGATCTTTATGCTAACACCATTACTGTAGCTTCAAAACTGTAGCTTGAAAATAGAAAACAAGTTTCCTTTTGTTCTTTTTCAAAATCATTTTAGCTATTCTAGGTCCTTTGCCTTCCCACATGAATTTTAGAACTAGCTTGCCAACTACTTAAAAAAAAAACAGCAACAGTCTGTTGGGATTTTGATTGGCATTGCACTGAATCTACAAATTTCCCTTTGGCAGGAGGTTTTTTCCAATTACTGGTTAGTCACTTCAGCGGCGTGTGCAAGTGACCTATGTGCCCATCTTAATCATCCAGAACAGAACTGGTTTCACTAGAGTGCTCAGGGCCGCTAGTCTACACACCTTGTGAGCTCACACACCTCTAGTCTTTGCTCCCTTCCTTCCCTACTGTGGGCCTCCCACAGATGAATAGGACACCATCCTACTCAGCCTCAACTCACTGTTACCTCTTCTAGGAACGCCCTCTAACCTAGCTGTACCATCTACTCTCTGGCCTCAAGTCATTCTTCTCATCTCCCTCACAGGCACACAGAAGTTTGAATAACCCATCACTTCCGTTAGTCACATTGTTTATGCATTCCTCTCCCTGATTGCACAGAACTCTTGCAGGGGGGAGACCAAATTCTGATTTTTTTTTTTTAAAATCTTGTTATTAAAGTGAGTCTTTAATCTTTTTTTTGTCTTTAATCTTTAACCTTTAATTGAACTTTTAATATTTTTGAAATAACCAAAAATTGATGTGAAATTGTAAGCAATAATACAAAGGGAACCCAAGCACCCTTTACCTAGTTTCCCCCAGGTGGGGGAGGGAGGTAACTTTAGCACAATAGCCCAACCAGAACACTGATACGGATATAGTCCATTAATCTTACTCAGATTTCTCTAGCTTTACAAGTACTCATTTATGTGTACGTGTATGTAGTTAACGATATCTTTTTAGTATTTACACTTTCACAATGATTTATCCAGTTCTTACTATATGCCATTCGCTTGAACTCTGGAAATACAAGGTTAAGAGTTCTGCCTTTGTGGAGGTCACAGTCTCCTTGGTGTTGGGAGTGGACGGTTTAAATATAGCAAAGGCACGGTATTTGGGATCCAGAAGGATCTCATCTATCTTTATTTGGAGGGAGGGATTGCGAGGGAATGGAGCAGGATACCAGGCAAAACTTTTTTCAAAGTCAGCAGCCAGTGCTGCAATAAATGGGTTAAATTGTACCCTGCGTTATTTTCCCCATAGTATCACATCCTGATGGTTTTATTATCTTCACGTTCACTTGGGAGGCGGAAACATTAAGACTCGGCCGTGAAGTGCCCGGAGATGGATCACGCTGGTCACACGGTGTCAAAGCCCAGTGACGGCACCAGGACATGCCTCTTCCTCGCCAGTACGCCCTACCCCTATTTGGAGTTCTGCCCCTAAAGCTCTTCCGGGCTGGACACAAGACAACTCCGGAGAGAACAGAGGGGAGCGAGCCACAGCAAATAGCGCGCCGCCGGGCGCCGAGCAGTCGCTGTCCACGCGCTGGTCATTCTCCCGTCCAGTGAGCGGCTGACTGGCGCATGTGCATGTGGCTAGCGGCGACAGCGCCCACACTCGGGCCGTCACGAGCGAGGGGCGGGGCCGGAAGTAAGTCGAGTCGCTCGGTTGCTAAGAGACGGGGCTTCCACAAGCCAAACACAGGTTCTGGGCTGCTTTTCCTCCCGTTCACAGCTTCAGCAGCTCGGAATCCCGTCACCATGTCAGACGCAGAAACCGATGGCTTGCGAAGCACCTTCCCTTCTTACATGACGGAGGGCGAGCGGCTCTATCTGTGCGGGGAGTTCGCTAAAGCTGCTCAGTGCTTCAGCAACGTGAGTGCCATCCCCACTTCCATCCCTGATGACTCTCAGATCCTCTTGATGCTTGGGGGACCCTCATTCTCCATTATTCTCTGGGGCCTTGATGGATGCACTGTCACATGAAAGCTCCTGCTCGGTCACTTTCGATCATTTTCCACGTGCTCCCCGTCCGATTGTTAATAACCATTCTCTGCATTCACAGTTGACCCCTTCTTCTTCTTCTTCTTCTTCTTTTTTTACTTAAATATTTCGTGATTGCCTGACCTCCATCCACAGAGCAGCCTCAGTTTCCCATCTTGGGCGGGACGATCGACTGGGAGGCTGCAGTGAGTGGAGAAATCTCTGGCACCCAGTCACGCGGGGAAGGTAATCAGTAAATAAGGATATTATACATCAGCTTAGTATAAATTGCTCCCCCCCCCACTCCAAGGGATTGGGTGCTGTTTTAGGATATAAGACACTGCTAAGTGCAGCCCAAGCCTATGTTGGAGGTTTGGCTACTACCCTGTTTTATGGGTGAAACTGATACAGAAATTGAAACTCCCGAGCTCAGATATTAACCACCATGCCATACTTCCTCACAGGTAAGCTACTGGATGTTCTCATGACAGTTTCTTTCTTTCTTTTCTTTTTTCTTTTTTCTTTTTTGGAGACTAGGTCTTGCTATTTTTGCCTGTGGAACCTCAGGCTCACATTGCCTGGGGTACCACGGACTCAAGTAATACCCAGGTAGCTGTGATTACAGGCACGCGCCACCACACCCAGCTATTTTATTTGAAACTAGGTCTCACTACATGCCCCCGGTGGGACTCAAACAGCGATCCCTGGTCCCCACCGTGGCTTTCTAGGCTGCTGCTTACAGGCATGTGCCACCGTGCCCAGCCTTCATGACAGTTTCTTTTCCAAGAAATAGCCCACTCATTCCAAGAGTGGCAGGATAGACCTTTCTAGTCCCAAGACTACTCCCAGGGTCAAGTTTCTCCACTGCAACCCATCCTCTTGTCTCTCCTGGTCACTACACACACACTCAAGTCAGACATGATTGTCTAGAAGGGCCAACCTTTGAGTTCAGGAGTCCGATCCCTACCCTTTGTCCTTGTTGTAGATCTTTTCCCCTCAGGAAGGGGTTAAAGGCAGCAAAAGTACACCCTGCAGGAAGATAGCTCTGAGTGAGTAGTCTTTTTCTTAGAAAAACAAAAGCTACTTTTTCTTCCTAGAAAAGCAGAAAGGTCTTAGAAAGGGGTGGAGCAATCACAGACTCTGGTGATGGTCTGGTGAAGAGTGCGGGAAACCAGGAAAGCACCCCACTCCCCCTGTAGAGCCAAGATCACAGTCTTAATTTTCTTGCCACTTCCATCCTTAATGCCTGAAACAGTGGTCTATTCTCAATAAAATAAAAGATAGGGGTAGTGGAATGGGTAATTCAAGTTGCACATTGTCTTACAATACATAAAACAGCACCAGACACTTCGCCTTTGAAATCTATTTCAAGTATGAGGTACAACAGCATTTCAGGTTTGAGGTTGAATCTGGTGTGCCCCAAATATCCTAAGACTGTTGCCTGAATGGACCTGGAGAATCCTAGACAGTTGGGGAAATTCAGTTTATCCAGTGTAATCAGTTGTCACATTTCAAACGCTGGCTTCCCCTGTGGTTCGTCTGTGGTTCCGAGCCATGTGCAGGGCTAATTGGGATGATCAAGCAGAATAAATACGGTGCTTTAATTCTGAAAAGATACAGAGCCCAGTTTGCTAGCCCGAGGAGTCTTCTCGAACCTCTGGCAGGAGGCTTTGGACTGCTGTTCCCTACCAAGCTTCTGCCTTGCCTTGCCTGGTACCTGCCAACCCGAGGGTTCCTTTCTCAGGCTCTCCACCTTCAAAATGGTGATAAGAACTGCCTGGTTGCCCGCTCTAAGTGCTTCCTGAAGATGGGAGAGCTGGAGAATTCCCTGAAGGATGCTGAGGCTTCACTCCAGGGCGACCCAACTTTCTGCAAGGTGAATATGGATCCAGGACTCAATCTTGCGTTCACTACTGCCATTGCCTACAGCAGCCTCTGGTTTCAAGTCGTTGAAGAACCAGCCAACCTGCCCCAAACAGGATGCCCTTTGCACTTTTCCCCTTGTCCCCTGGTGTCCACCTTGACTCTAGATCCAGGGCCCTTTCCACCACACCTGAGTCCCATAAGGTCTTGTTTGTTCACTCTGCTCTGACTTCCTTTCATTCCAGGGGATTTTACAGAAGGCTGAGACCCTGTACACCATGGGAGACTTTGAGTTTGCCTTGGTGTTCTACCATCGAGGCTACAAACTACGACCTGATCGGGAATTCAAAGTGGGAATTCAGAAGGCACAGGAAGCCATCAACAACTCCGTGGGAAGTGAGTGACCCTGGGGTCTGCCCTTAAGCCGGAAGCCACTTAAATCCTTAGGTTTGGAGGAAGACCTGAGTTCCAGTGGGTAAGCAACCACGACCTCACCTGCAGGGATTTGGCTGCTGCTGATTTTGCTGAGGCCTAGGAACTGTGTCCTGGAGCAAGTCCCTGTCCTGCTACACCACGTGCGTGAGACAGGATCTGGTTCTCTCAAAGCCACATGAGAAGGGCTGCTTCATTGTAGGCCTCTCTTGGGCCTGGGGTTAGAGGCGGGAATGGGTTCCTGGGTTTGGCCTTCCCCAATTCCTGCCTTCCTCCCTTATCACATATGCACCAGGGGCTGGCCTTCCCCATGATGTTAGTGGCCGGGGGAAGTGCATCCATCAGCTTGCCACTGTGGGTGGCAATAGCACAGGTTGAATCAGTGCCCTGTTCTCCCAGACCTCCCGATATCTTAAAATCTGGCTGCCTATGCCTTGGGCTGGCAGAGTCTGGCTCCTCGTGCTCAAGAATGTGTACAGGCATCCTATACCGTTTGCCTGTAGGATGTTTCAGAGCCAGCTTTGCCACAGCCGCCATCAGCCTGCATTTCCACATACAAATATGTGATAGGTCGTGCTCGGGGGCCTGGCAAGCCTGAGTCCCAGCTTCTGTCCTTGCAGGTCCATCTTCGGTTAAATTAGAGAACAAAGGGGACCTCTCCTTTTTAAGCAAGCAAGCTGAGGTAAGGGCCCTGGGTCTGAGGCTGAGACTTGGTTTCTCTGAGGGGAGAACCCCCATGGCCTGAGGAACACAGATCCCAGGGACCCTCTGTCCCGGAGTGACTAGCTCTGTCTGTGACGGGCAGCCCTGGCCTTCTGCCCAGCTCCAAAAGGGCCTTGGGAGTCTGACTGTTCCACGGTTCTTGGCACACAGAGAGATCCTGAAGGAGAAATCCAGGATCCCAGACTCTGGGGCCTTGGGTGGGTACCCCATGCTCCTTGTTGAGGCTTTGTGGGGTGTTGCTGTGTTTTCACAGAGTATGAAAGCCCAACAGAAACCTCATCTCGTGAGACAGCACTTACAACAGAACAAGAAAGAGTACAAGCGAAAGGCCTCCCTCCAGAACGAGAAGATTGTCCGCCAGCTCCTGGGGGAGCTCTACGTGGACAAGGAGTATCTGGAGAAGCTCCTGTTGGATGAAGGTTTCAAAGGCTTTGTTTGCAACAGAGAACTTGGGGCAAAGGAAGTTGGGGTAGACCCATAATGCATGACAGTTCCATATAATATCAGCTGGCGCGTTCCTATGGACAGGTTTTACTAGTGTTCTCATTGTACAGATAAGGAAACTGAGGCGTAGCCAGGCTAAGTGACATACGTGGGTATGCAGTAACTGTCACAGACAGAGCTATGACTCTAGGTAGAGAAGTAACTCGCCTACATGTACAGGGACCTGGCTCTCAGATTTGAAGTCAGGAGTTCCAACTTCAGAACCAGTGCTCTGTGTACTGTGGTGCCCTGGGTGGGACCACCTGAGCCTGGGGTGTGTAGTTATGTTCCCTAGCCCCTGCAGGGCATCTGCTGGCCTTGGGTTTGCTTGATGAGCAGGGCAATGCAGTGGGAAGTGCTGGAAGGGGAATCCTAAGTTTCTAGTACCAGAATGTCCTGGAATCTCATCTTTCCAATTCCTGTTGGTATAGATAAGGAATCAGAGACCCTGAGAGATGAGTCACTCACCCAGGTGACAGATAGTGGCTGTTTCAGCAGCTCTAGGCTTTCCAGCTTCCAGGCCCACACTCTTCCTCCACACAACCTGGCAGTGACCGGAAGTGGGATGGAGCCATGAAATGAATGTCTCCCATAAGTGGGGGGGGGGGGGCGTAGTGGCCCTGAGAAGTGCTCACCTTCCATCAGACTCTTTTCTCCAGAACTAACTTCCCACAGTCATGCGCAGAATTCCCTGCGGGTCTGTGTCACAGGGGCTGCTTCAGTGTTGGCACATCTCTGCAACTGGTCTGACCACTTCCCTCCCTCCAGAGGAGCTGCTGCGGAGGCTAGGGGTGTCCTGAGCATTACCCCAAGTGGCCCTGCAGCTTTGCCGCCAAGTCTAACCTCTGCACAGGCTGGCAGGCAGGGGAAGGCCACACCCCGCTAGCTACCAGCATGCACTGGCCCACTTGGCTCCTGGGAATCAGCTGGCATAGCAACTTGAGCCAGGTTGTGCATTTAGACTTGGTGTTCCCTGAGGACGTGGCCTAAAATGTGGGGGCCCCACGGGTTGCCCCTTCTGCTTGCCCCTTAGATTCTGTCATAAATGGCTTCAGTACGAGACTCAGCAACAGAAGTATGGGGGGGAGGTTCATTCTAGCTTCCTTGGGTGAGATAGACTTGCTCCTCTCCCCCCC
>PVHY01032532.1:0-11819 GCA_004024945.1 Uropsilus gracilis
AAAAAAAATAATAATAATAAAAAGGAATAATCTTCCAGAAGTAATGTTTTGATCATGCTATTCTATGTGTCAAAAAGATAAAAATAAAGGCCAAAATTCTCAGCCTACCATGCAAGGCCCACTCTCTTTATGTTCTCATTCCATATCTCCCTCCACAAAACGTACATGCAGACAGACTGAATAATTCATTATTTCTGACTCAAACTCTACCTCAGTCTTTTCCCTCAAAAATTTCTATGCACCTAACAGTCTTCCTTAGCTTTATTCTCCACCCATTCAATCTGAAAATTACTCAAATTCCATGAACCTGCCAAAACTCATCTAATATCCAGTCATCTTAGTAGCGACGTCCTGCAATTGTTTGACATTTTTCCCACTGGTTTGAGTAAATCACAAGACTTAGAGGCTGCTTGAGAAGAAATCTGGTTGGCAAAGAAAAGGGATAATTATAGCACATTTTGTCTATAATATCCAGCCTCCCTTGTCATAACTCATATGACTTAGTTCCTTCTATTATAAACTACATTGTTTGGGGGAACTATGTGTTCAATCTTCTCATCCCCGCTGTCTTCCCTTCTTGGAAAGGTCCCAGCAGAGAATCTCTTTCCCATTGTTATGACTGCACTCCAGCTTGGGTGCCGGGTTCATGTTGAACTCTGGTCATTGCTCCAGATTCCAGGTATCAACCTCCTTCTCCACAGTATCCATTGCTAACATCTGCACCCCAAGCATAGCCTATCATTTGTGGCTACACCCCATAAATCACCTCTGTTCTCTCTCAGTTTGGCTAGTCTCTTTGCTTACCCTCCTCTCACCTGCTTCTCCTGGACTGTACTGAGATATACATTCCTACTGTGCCATCCAGGGGTCATATTAGGCGAAGAGAGTCCAAAGAATTGATGGTATAAATTCTCTAAATTGATACCAAAAAGAAGTAAAAAGCTATGACCTATTTATCATGTCTCCACATAATTCAGGGCATAGAACTCATGCATGGAGTCACGTTTACAGAATCTCTCCCAAAACCTATTCTCTCTTAAGAGCCTTAAGAACTCTTGAAAATCAAGATGTTTTGGCTTCCAGATGAATTTCTCTGCTCTATATTTTAATTACTTTCTTGAAGTGAAAAGTTGCTTTTTTCTATATTGCATTTATCTGTTCATGACCAGCAAGTACCATTGATAAAATGAAGGAAAAAAATGAGTCAATGAAGATTTTTCCAGAAACAAACAAAAAAAAAAAATCAAGAGATACTTCTGGATATTAATCCAATGTATGGTCAAGCATATAGTAGGTGATTAAATAATACAATTTAAAATATTTGCAGCTATTGGCATGAGAAAGACATCTTATTTAGTCTAACATTTTCTATCTTTGGTAAATTTGGATTTCTTCATGGAATAAAGGATCGACTCAAATATTTACTATGTAAACTACTATTTTAAAATCAAAGTAATTTGGATTTCTAAGGTCAATCATTATAGGACTCTACTCCATTACTAGGACTTAAACTATAAACACTGAAACTATAAATAGTCTTAGCTTTCACAGTGTTGTTGGTGGGTATTGCTTTTCTGCCACCCTAAACTGATACCCCACAGGCATTATTAAATGAGAAATAAGATTAATATGTTTTCTTCTGTAATTATGATTTTATATGAAAATAAAACTCTCTGTTAATGCATACAAGCACAAATAGTTATTAATATTACTAATTGCTCTATTTAAATGGGTCATATAATTGAGATATAATTTAAAGAGATAGAATATCCTTGATGCAATTACATTCTCTTTCCCTATAATCATTGTTGTTAATCAATGCTTAATTTAATTCTGGACTTATACTGATTTAAATAGAATTAATTTATCTTTTACCTTCCCCAAGAATCAAACCTCAAATTTCTGTACTACTTTTTCCAACTGACAATTATTTCTGCTTAAGGAATATCTTATTTGACTATTATTTCTGCTTAACTAATATTCTGTAACAGCTTATTTTCCAACCTACTGCTACAAAATGTTTGACAAGTTCTATTTCTCTCTTTTTAGAACACATACTTTTTCTTTTTCTTCTTTCAGAAGTCTTAATGGAAGTTGAGGGGAAGAGAAAAAAAATAATAGAGATTTGTAGTAATTCTGCAATCATAGCATGCATGGGCTCTTCTCCAAACTATCGAACAACTTCTTCACCTTACTGCCTCTCCAACTTTCTCTGTGAAAAAAAATCTATCACCTATCTAGCAATCAATTCTGAATTATGATTTTATACGTAAACTTTCTTGGGCTAGATTTACAAAGCAATGCTTATTGAAAGTTATTTTTCTAGTTAAAGTGATCATTTTTAATAAAGAGATAACAAATAATGTCACCTTAGTTGGACTAAGCAACAGAAAAAAAGAGTGATACTTTCAGGGGGGGACATACTCTTGATGTTTTTGTTTGTATGAGGAAGGTAAATAAGTTGATTAGAAGATAAGCGCTAATAAAATTTTAGGTGGTTGACTGAAAGTGATGTAAAAATCAAGTTGTCTAAAATAAAAGAATGTTGGTAGGAATATATTTTTAAGTTACTGAAGATAATGAAGGATATTTTAAAAGACCAACTCTTAATTGTTTCAAGGAAAAATTGAACTGTTTATAGCAGTCAGGGAAGAAAGGAGGAGAAACGGATGATTTCAGAAACCGAACTAAGATACTTGGTTATTTCCATAATGTGGCTATTGTAAAGTACAGATGGGTGGATTAAAAAGATGTGACACAAAATTATAGGTTTGAGACATACAGCTGGGGAGTGGGCAGAGGAGTCAAAACAGGAGAGAGAAGAACACAAGGTAGGTACTAATTGGATGGTTCACAGGTGATGTGATGGTGGGAGATTTATAGGGATTACATCGGAGCTAAGAAGTCAAATGCTGTACAAAAAGGAGAAGTTATGTAAGAAAATATTTTTGTTTAAATATGAGGATTAAAATAAATGAACTCTGGCCATTTGCAACCGTATGAACGGCACTGAAGGGGGTAATGCTAAACAAAAGATGCCAAAAGGACAAAGAGAAACTTGATGGTGTCAGTTAACGTGTGTTATCAGTTACATGTAGTGTCAGTTACATGTGGAAACAGAACAAAGAATCAGACAAAACCAAATCATACAAATCTTAGGAAAATTAAGGCTCCCAGAGGGGTGAGCAGAGGAGGGAGGGGTCAAGGGACTTTGGTGAACTAAAGGTGCTTTGTAGGTTGTGTGTGGTGCGCTGACATAGCTCAAAAGCAGTGTGATCCTGCATCTCTAAATCACGGTGCTGTGAAACAATATGACTTCAATAAAACAAAATCATAAAAACAAAACCTGAACTAAGAAAATATGTGTCCTATGATTGAAAAAAAGTTTGTTGCAATATTTATGGGGAGAGGAAGGATTTAAAGCAAAGCCTAAGAGCTTGTTGGGTATCCTGTGAATCATTAACAGAGACTGGTTGATGAACAAAAGCACAGGCGTATATTTTAAAAAACAGAAGGAAAAAAAACAGGGCAGGAGGTTCTTGGGAGAAGCTGCCCTGCCTGGCTGGGTAGGTGTTGACAGTGTTTTTTGCTGAGATAATGGAACTGGATTATGAGAGAGGCGTGTCTATCACTGACACCTGGTCTCTGACGCACTTAAATATTTTAAGGATGTGTTGATAGCTTTAGTCTCCCTCAAAGGATTCCAAGTGGGTGGGTACAGAGCAGACCACACTCTAAAAAGCCTCTTACTAAGTTTCTAGAGAATCACACTGAACAGTTTTTCTCCTCATTATGAGCCATGCCTTCACTTTTCTTCCTAGTCCCTGTGCTAAAAGCATAAAAGGAAATTACAGAGAATTTTATACCATTTCTAAAATAAATGTCTTCTAGTTCCCCCCCCCCCCCCCCGTGTTCTGTCTTTACCATTTATGGAGATTCAGAGATGATCTTATGTATTTAGAAAGGACATTTATGATTTTCTCTATTTCAAGTCATTTTTGGCTGGAGAATCCAGAGGCTGAATCCTTTGCCTCCTCCTCAAGCAATCCGGCATCACCTGGAATTGACCAAGATGAAATTAAGCACAATGTGTTTACTTGAAAATCGTATTTCTCAACAAGGCTGTTTTGTACTTTCTATAGGTCTTCTAATACATTTTCTAATAAACTGTTAAGTTAAAATTTTCAGGTATGTTCAATAAAGAGACTCTGATATTCTCTGGATCAATTGATCCTTTTCGTATTGTGCCTTATGAAAAATGTCCCGGGCAATTTGCTTTAGAATAATCCACTGGGGAATGGAGATTGGAGGTTATGAGCAAAGCAAGATCAGCCATGTGTGGTTAATTGTTGAAGCTGGGTAACAAAACGAGAAAATTCATTACTGAATTCTGTTTTCTTAACTAAATAAAAAATATATCTACGAGGGTATATACTATAGTGGCAATAACAACATAAATGTAGAAGTCACTGTTTTATTTACTAATAGAGAATGGCTAGCTAATGATAAATGATGTCATATTCACAAAGCTAATTATCATATAACCACGAAAGAAAAATCATGTTTCAATGAATATTTAATGACATGGAATAATGCTCACTATTGGCTAAGTGAAAACTCTGGATGGCAATCTCCATGTACAGCATAATGTCAATTTTTTCCTATACAGATTGTAGGATGAAAGTCCCGAAGGGCTGACCCAATTTTATCCTAAGATAAAATTATTAGAAATACATGAGATTATCTACACAGAAGTTCATTGTGGAGCTTATTATAATTTTGAAAAATAGGTGACATTTAGGAATTAACAAACTCCATGTGATATGTCTATTTTGTGGAAAAGTATATACTCACTAATTGCCACATTTAAAAAGAATGTTTAATGAAATTCTTAATGGAACTTAAGGTAAGTATTTATAAAATAATGAGAAGTTAAGTGGCACAATATTAGATGTGCATTATCCCATGTCTATGGAAAAAGGAATGAAATCTATAGTGATAAGGAATTAAAATATTTTCAAGTATAAGGCCAATAATGAAAGCAGAAGGTAATTATGTAGATTAGAGTTATCCTTAAGTCAAGATTAAGTCAGAGTTAAACTTAGAGCACTCATACTGATTGCTAAGTTCTTTTCAAAATCATACAAGACCAATCAGATTAGGCTTTCTTATCCAGACTTTAAAGTAAAGTCTGTCTTGGGTACTATGGTAGACCAACATGAAGAGGTGGGTAACTGAGAGGGGTAAAAACAGAATTCCCAGTGTGAGCTTCTCCATCCATATTCCAAGCCCTCAATCCTAGCTTGAAGTTTCTAGAAATATTTTGATGATGGACACAAAATACAGATCTTTCTTGATATGCAATGGACTTAGATCCCAATAAACCAAACCCATCATTAGTTGAAAAATATCATAAATAGAAAACACATTTAGTCTAGCAATCATCATACCTTAGCTTAGCCTACCTAAACATGCTAGGAACACTTACACTAGCCTGAAAATGGGCAAAAACATCTAACACAAATTGTGTTCTAGAATAAAGTGTTGAATATCTCATGTCATTCTTGACTGTTGTCTAGTGAAAGAGGTGATGGAATGCAAAACTATGAAACACAATATCCCAAAATGGCTGACAACACAATACATTGCACATCATGTGCTGTTTACCTTCATGATACCTGCTGGCTCACTTGTGGCTATCCAGATGCTTAAAGAGAGAGTGCTACCTACCCCACATGCTTCTAGTTGAGAAAAAAAACAAAATTCAAAGTTTGAACTATGGCATCTCTAAATGTGTATTACTTTCATATCACCATAAAGTTGAAAACTTAGTTGAACCATCCTAAGTCAGGAATCATTTCCCTGTGTTGCCCAGGGTAGACTCAAACCTGTGGACTCAAGTGATTCCTAACCTGAGCTTCCCAGATAGCTGGGATTACAGGCACGTGCCACCACATCCAGCTTGTGGCCACTTCTTCCCTGAGTCCCCAACAGCTCCTCCCAGGTGAAACACTGGCTCTGAGTTTGTCATGACAGACCCAGAAACCAAACCCCAAGACTTACCACCAGAGCCCTGCTCCACTCAGAAACAGGCGACATTCTCAGGTTGATGTTTCCTCTCTCTGATTGCTCACTCTTCTACTCATTGCTCAGAATTCATACTCTTTAAATAACTCCCCATTCTTGTTGGCAATAAGGTGTGGTGATAAGAAACACACAAGCCAAGTTTATTTATAGCCAAAGGGCAAACGGTTTTTAAAATCACCCTTTCACGTGCACACGTGAAATAGTCCATAAGTAAAAGTAGCTCTTGAAACAAACTTATGTCATTGGGGGCAAAATGGTTGGAGTTACAAGGAATCCTGCTAGAAGAAATAAGCCAGTAAGAAAAAGAAAATCTGGGTGGTCTCACTTATATATGGGATAGAGGGAAAACAAACAAAAGGACAAGAAAAAGTTAAAACTAACAAACCAACAGCAGAGCTAAAGCATATAGCAAGGGAGAGGGAGGGAGGAAGAAATCTGGGGAGGGATGAGCACAAGAGATTAAGATGATGGTTCACGTGACATGGTGGTGGTAAAATTTCAGGGAACACAAAAGTGTTAAAATGTAGACGATCGATCGATCGATTGATCGATCGATAGATAGATAGGTAGATAGATAGGTGATAGGTAGATAGATATGTAAACAACAAAAAATAGTAAAATAAAAAGTAGCTCTTGAAAAGCAGCATAAAAATAAACTACCCAACCAGAATGGCAGAATGTACAAAGACAGACAATGTTGGTAAGGATGGGGAACAACTTGAACAGTCTATGCTGCTGGTGTGAATCAAAAACAACATACAAACACTTTGAAAAAGTTTAACTGTTTCTCAAAAAGTTAAGGCAAGTGCTTATACACACATTCACCAAAATTCCCAGCCATCCTAGTCCTTGATATTGACCAAAGAGAAACAAATATATACATATATATTTATATATTTATACAAAAACCTCAGTGCAAATGTTTACCGCAACTTTATTCATAATCACCAAAAATTTAAACTGCCCAACTGGTGAATGAATAAACTGTGGTACACATTCATGAAGAGGAATTCTATTCAGCAGTAAAAGGCAAGAAACTATGCATAAATGCAAAGGCAGGGATGACTCTCAAAAGCATTATGCGAAGTGAAATAAGACAGATTCAAAAGGCTACGTATGTTGATCCTTTTTATATAAAATCCTGGATCTGATAAAACTACAGGGACAGAAATGAAAGTGATTGCCAGGTCTCAGTGGGGGTAGGAAGCAGATTGGCCAAAAAGAATCAGAAAGGAACATTTTGGGAGTCAGAAAATTCTACCTTCTTGATTTCAATGGCAACCTTAGATGATACAATTTTGTCAAAACACATAGACCTGTATATATTCGTAAAGGGCAAGTTTAGTGTAGATAAATTTAACCATAAGGAACCACTAAGAGAAAAACAAAATTGCATGCCACCTAAGAAATGGTCAACTATTTATTTCAGGCAGAGATCTACCATGAAAAAAAAATCAACACAAAAAACTTTAAGCTCCAAAGGAAAATTAGATAAAGAGCATCAAGAGAGAATTACACTCAACAAAAGCCCAAAAGGCTAATACATGTTTAAAAGAATGTTCATGCACTCTGGCAATTGATGTGACATCAGCTAAAAACAATGGACTATAATGTATTCCTAGCAATTTTGTGTGTGGTTTTTTTTTTAACAAAATGATGCTATTCATTTTTGGCAGCATAGTGGTGCCAGAGGTACTATCATACTTGGGGAGGGGAGAAGGGTACTTTCTGAAAAGCAGTGCAGCAGTAACTATCAAGACCCTTCAAGGTTTTTTAAATTCAATTATTCAAATTCTAGGAATATGATATATAAAAAAATTCACAATGCTGTCAAAAATTTCAATACAAGCTCTCTCATTGGCATAGTATTATTTACAATGGCAAGGAACCAGGTGAAAATCCAGCTGTCCAACCATAAGAGACAAGGTAAGTTAAATTATGACTTGTTCATATTATGGAATCTTAGGTATCCTGAAAAGTAGCTGCTGCCTGGACAACCTCTACTTATTCTTTGACTATCTGATTGGTTCCTCTAGGATGTGTTCCCCATAAGGTACACTTGTATTTTCTATTCCCATCTTATAAGACTTACCTCATTGCATTATGGTTGCAATTTCATTTCATAGCTTCCCATTGGACCACAAATTGCAAGAGGGCAAGGGTCATAATTCCAAAACCTGAAAAAAATACCTGACATTTTATAACCACTCAATAAACAGTTGCTAAATAACAAATAATTTTAGAACATTATCATGACAAAAGTTTAGGTAAATAAAACAACACATATTTATACACAAAACTAACTGAAATTCAGAAAAAAGAAAAAAATGAAAAAATTGCATGCTTATTCATTTAATATAATGTATATATAATATATAAATACATAATTGTGGTACATTTCTAATTTCCCAATTTTTCTATTTTAAAATGATTTACCTTTCATTAAAAAAAAAAAAAAGAAAAAATCCTGCCATTAACATTATTTTAGAAAACATATGGAATGTGAATAATTTACTTTTTCTAGCTCTTGAAAAAAAAGGTATCTGTGTGTGTGTCTGTGTGTGTGTGCTTGCATGTACACACTCATGCACATGTGAATGAGCTTGCCACTAGGATATTTTAGGTCTGAAACTAAAGTCAGTTATCACTGATAATGGTGGTTCATTTCATCTACTCAGACTGGGTGGTTTTGGAAATTTGCCCTGCAAATCCTATAAGCTAACAGCTTTCCATCATCCCTTTTAGTGTGAATTCCAACATGCAGAGGAAGTTGTCCTAGTTGTTCTGGTTTCTAAAAGGCACCAACACAGCATTTTATAAGGAGAGTGAAAGCTTTGAAGTTGGAATCAGTAAATATTCATGCTACTATTTGGAACTGACACAAAGACAGCTTTCCCTCCTACAATATGTAGGTGTAGATGGTTTGAAGTTTAATTTCTACTTTCATAGATATTATTATGATGTTGAAGCTATTGATTGACTTTTATTTATTCCAGTATTTATAACACCAAACACTTTTTTAGTTGCCACAGTTGACAAAGGAGATGGTTGGAAGGTCATAATATATATAGCTTCAAGGAAAAAGAAATTGATAGAACAAGAAAAAGAGAGGTGTGTTTCAGAATAAAGAGAGTATGGATATTTACTTTTATCTTTTTTATTTTTTTAATTTGATTACACACACATATATATTTTTTACATCATTATATTCCCCAGGGTTCTCCCATCACTTTGTCTCCTGTGAACCATTACCTTTTCTCTTGTACCCATCTCTCCCCCAATTTTACCCCCCTCCTTTCTCCATGCTTTAGTTCTGTTGACAGCTAGTTTTAAATTTTGTTTGTCCTTTTCTTCATGTGTTTTCCCTATGTCCTGCATATAAGTGAGATCATTCTGTTTTTCTCTTTTTCTTTCTGGCTTATTTCTGTAGCGTGATTCCTTCTAACTCCATCCACGTTATCACAAATGCCTCAACTTTGTCATTTGAAATTACTGAAAAATATTCCATCATGTACATATACCATAACTTTCTGATTCATTCATCTGTTTTTGGGCACTTGGGTTGTTTTCATATTCTGGCTATTGTAAATACTGCTTCCATGAACATCCAAGTACAGGTGTTTCCTTTTGAATTGGTGTTTTTTGTACCCTTTGGGTCAATTCCCAGAAGTGAGATTGCTTGATCAAATGGTAGTTTCCTTTTCAGTAGTATGAGGGTCCTCCACACAGCTTTCCATAGTGGCTGTACCAGTTTGCATTCCCACCAGCAGTGTAAGTGTTCCTTTCTCTCCACATCCACACCAGCACTTGTTGCCCGTTTTTTTTTTTTTTTATATGAGCCAACAATGGACATTTAGATAAAAGAACAGAGTTCTGATCCATTAACAACTTAGTCTTCCACAAGAGAGCTCGCTAGCTCAGTCTTCTTATTCCATCACTCTGAGGGACAGCTCCACACCTCCTTTCTCACCAGGGGAACTGCGCCTGACCTTCTTTCAGGCTTCACCAGCTTTCCATCCCCCAGGCTCCCAAGTTTTGTAGCCCTAGAGGTCAGCTCAGAGATTAAACAGTAAGTGGCCTGAGGGCTTGCCTCAATCAGCTTGAGCCTCGCCTATGTGGAGAAGCCCCAGGAAGACCACATCATCTCTCCTAAGAGCACACCCAGGAGCAGCTGGAACCATGTGACTCTTTGGTCTGAGCAATGAGCAGTCCCCTGTGGTCATATCTGGTCCCAGTCCTTAGGCACTTTGGACCTGAGCCTGTTTCCGAATTGGCTGCCGCCATCTGGAATAATGGTCTCTTCAACCAAATAATATCACAAAGCAGAGAGAGATTTGTGAGTGTGGGTGGCCAGTAGTTACAGATCTCCACTCAGAGTAGCTACCTAAACAAATTTATTGTGCTTTCCATGTCACTCAAACATTAAGTAGACTCATTAAAACCTTTTTGAGAACATTAGCAAAAATCTTAAAGTGAAAACAAAACTTTGTATTTTGACCTAGAAAGTGCTCTTCTAAAAATACATATTCTAAGATAATCAGTGCATAAATATTCCTGTGTAAGACTATGTATCAACGTATTGTTTTTAATACCAAAGCATGAAAAATAACCCATGATGTTTGATTAAATAAATAATGTACATGCACAATAAAACACTGTTGCTCCATTAAGCAATATAATGCAGTCATCTTTATTATTCAGTTAGAAAGAGATTTAGCTTTTTCAAATGAAATATTTTGACAAAAAACAGAGCATATGTTATGAACTTACTAAATGTAAACAAATACACAGAAAGAACCTAAAAGATAATATATCAAATTATTAGTAACATTTATTTCTGGAAATTCTTTGGGTAAATGTCATTTCTTTATCTCTTTTACCAACTGTTAATACAGTTGGTAAAAGAGATATTTTATGCTTAACTGCATAAAATAAAACAAATAAAAAAATCTATTCTTGGCTTTTAGCACAAAAAATTTTTTATAATCATGTGTAGCTTAATATCCCATATTGCTATTTAACATTTTTCTGTGTTTGCACTGGTCTGCATTAAGGTGCAGTTTGGACCATGCAGTAGTTGCACAAATATGACATACTTTATTTTCTAACTTACCCATTCTGGCATGTCAGGAAATCATTCTGACTACAAGTTGAATAAAATCAGTCCAAAGCATTAACATCTCAGCACTATGGTGTCAGAATATGACCAAAATTTTCCAACTGCAATCTGGCAACCTCATGGATGAACAGTTTTCATCAGAAGATCCTTACTCAGGGATTAAAAATACATGGCATAGCTGCCACCACTGCCTCCTCTCACAACCATGGCAGACATCATTAATCACACTTTGTCCTGTGAACTCAAATGTGGCCTCAAAATCCCTTCCAACACAGCTGTGCTCCAGGCAGCCCCTATCAATCATTTATTTCAGTTCAAGTTCAAACCTATTAGCCATATCGGTTCTGATTATCCTGGCTGAAGTGTTATTATTCCTTCTGGTTCCTAGGACGATGGAGTTGAGAAGCATGACCACTTTCTTTCTTTCTTTCTTTCATGATCTCTCTTTTCCTTGAATGTTTAGAATGGAAGAAGCTGTTGTTGACATCGGCTAATTCTCCAAGCAATGTGTTTTTAAAAATCCCCTACCTTTAGCCTTGAGCCACATAGATAACTCTTTTCATGCCCTTTATGAATTACAGTATGAAAAGTTTAGCCCTATCCTCCCTATAAT
>PVHY01032533.1:0-11812 GCA_004024945.1 Uropsilus gracilis
CACCACCACCACCACCACCACCTTCTTGTCTGAAGGACAAACAAGCCGTCTTCACAGATGCCATCATGAAGGCAGGGAGTCGCTGCCTGCAGGTGTATACAATCTTCAGTTGGAGGTTTTAGGGCTGCCCAGAATTTGCATTTCTGTAGGACATTGTTGAAGGGGAGGAGAGTGATTCCTCTGAGTGTATCCTCCGCATCAGCATGTCTTGGAACAGGATCATGTGGAGCCAGAACAGTTGTCTACCTGTCCAGGGCAACTACCTTCAAGTGTTTCTGGTGATGAGGGTACGGGCTGCTGGTGTGTAGACTAGATTCTGGCTTGCTTTGGCAGAACAGCCCCCATGGATGAAATGCTCACTCCCAGATTCAAGTTACAAAGTCAAGTTTTGGTCTCTATGTCGAACCACAATGGAGACTTTATTTTTCAGGTAGCACAAGGCCTTTGTCTTCCTCAAACACCCTCACAGACACTGCCAGAAATCATGTTTAAGCAACTGTCTGGGCAGGCAATACCTCAGTCAGGTTTCGGGAGGCTGGAGCCATCCTCCATCCTGGGGATGATACCAGGAGCTCCAGCTGAGTCCCTCCACTCCGGTGACTGCGTGCTCATCCGCCAACACACACCCAGCAGCCCAGCTCCCACCAGGACACAGCCTGGATGTTCTGAATGCGAACACAAGGGGTGGAGTGGAGCCGCCATGTTGGCTGAGCTGCCTTCTCCCGGGGCTCATCTGGCTTCAGAGCCCGACAGGCAGCAATGACTCCTGCTCTCTGCAGAGGTCACGGTGGCCTTATTTTGACCTGGTGGAATCAGCTCAGAGGGCACCTTTGACTCTCTTCTTCCAACCCACAGGCCTCTGCGAAAGTCCTCTCTTGTCTCTCCTGCTGGGAGTGCATTGGACTAGTTCTGGCACCTTTGCCTTTGACACTTGCCTGTAGAACTCTGGGATCTTCCTGGTGTTTGTCCTCAAAGATTTGGATGATTCTGGGGTTTGATTGGGAGTCTGTACGTGCAATCTCTCCTCATCCTCTGATCTCTCTCATGAATGGGTGTGTCTAGCAATCCCTCACCAATGTATTACTAGATTCTATATACTATATTTGAAAAATATATCATAGAATCCTTCATCAACTAAAATTCCTGGAGCTCGCATCAACAGCGTTCTTGAATGCGTGTAGGTAGCACAAACTCATAGATTGGCCAATATAGGTTTTTCCCTCCTCACTGTTTAGTATCTTTGGGTACCCTTCAGTTTTGCCCAATACTAGTTTTGGTTCCCTGTAGTTTTGCCTGGTATTGAGATTGTCACGTCAAATTCACCAGCATAATGTGCAGACAATCTTTTATTGGAAATTAAACGTTCAACACTGGAGGATGTTCTCATTCATGCACATCACACCCTCTGTTGTTTGTTTTGTACTATGGCCACAGCCATTGTCTGTAAACGGGAGACGTGCGCGTTGTCCACAGGAAATCTTATGTAAGATTGACGAAGCTCATCAACAGTGGCCTCGAGTGTTCAGACACAGCCATGTGGCAGCCTCCTGGTCTGAGGAAGCCGCTACCCTGTTAGAGACAGCTCATGCCCACATGCGCAAGCTCAGAAAGCCTTTGAGGATTTCCACTAGCTCAGTGAACTGGACAGTCCTTCCAAGGGCGGTCAGCAGCCATGGAAACAGAGCCTCTCCCAGTAGAAGCCAGGGCCAGTGTCACGATGAGCTCTGAGAGAAGGCCTCAACCAGGCCGCCAACTGGAGTCCCCTGAATGCCTGAGCTACTGAAACCATAAAATGCCAGCTATTTGCTTTTCTTAATGGTTGAGCTTTATGGATATTTGTAAATAGCAGCAGGTAATAGAATATTCAACAGCACTCGAGGAACCAAAGTTTGTACACGTTTTCTATTGTAGCAGAATTAATGCCATGTCACTGTCTACGGACTTTATTTCCCATTAGGAGTCTACTTTGCCTTTGTGCTCATGGCTGGCTACACTCCTCAGAGCGTGCAAATTTGGGGGCCCCCACTTTTCCCCCAGGGAGTTGGGGAAGATCAATAAAAGAATGGGAAACAAATGATTTTAAAACTTAAAATCATTGTTTTACTTGTTTTGGAGCATTGAAATCACCGGGGCTTCTTCACTGAAATCAGTATTCCAGGGCATATGTTGATGACAACTGATATAAAGTGATGTTAAAAAAGTCATTGGATTTATTACTTAACTATTTCCTGCTAATCAACACGCAGCCTAGCTCAGTGCTAATAATTTCTCCTAGGATAATATTTGGCAGAGGAAATAAATACCATAGAGTGTCTACCTTCAGAAAACATTGACTTGTGACTAGAAAGGACTTCAAGGTCAACCCTCTTACACAAACTCCTTCTAAGGAGGAGGATGCGATCAGAGACAACAGTGGTACCGGAAATACCCACATCGAGCACTGTACTAAAGGATGTATATGAGTTCGGAAGGAGTCACCATTATCTTATCATTGAGATACTCATTTCTTATTCTAATTGACCTTGTGGATCAGCCAGTGGAGCTTCCAGGTTAATCATTTTAAATGACATCGCCAGGATTACCATGTGTCTTTATATGAGAATGTAAGCCCAGCCTATCTCCTTCTAAACGTGCAATGTGATTTAAAGGTTCCTCTTGATTTGGTTGTGTGATTGAAGAAATGGAAGTTCAGTGCGAGTATCCAAGTTCAAAGAGCTGGAGGTGCAAGAAGCTGAGTTTTCCTGCACACCTGAGATGCAAGTCCTCTGTGCACGGTGTTAATAAAGTCAGCCTCAGTGTGAGCTCACGCTGCCTGGCTCCTTTGAGACTCACTACCTGACCTGTGGAGGTTTGCAAAGACTCTGTGCAAGTGCACATTTAAGCTAATTGATCTGGTTTCTGGTCAACATTCATGAGGCCTCCTGCCTGAATAACAAGACCTCCCAAACTGTCTCAAGGGAAGGTGGTTTTGCCTGAAGTAATCTCTGCCTTATTTTACTTCTAAGCTGGTCCAGCCCTCCCTCAGACTATAAAACAAGCCATTGTGTGCAGCCCCTGTGGAGACGGTTTCTAAGAGAGATGTTGCATACCTCATGGGTTGTTTTATAAAACCCACCAGACGGCCACATGTATGAATTTCGATTATTAATGATGGTGACAACCACTTCCCACGAAGACTGCTTTTCTTGACCAGTGCCCTGGCCACGGGTTCAAGGACCAACCACCCCTTTCTTTCTCCAGTGACTCGGACAGTTCAAATGACCATGCGACAAAAGCGGACAGAAGAGGACATTGAACGTGGCGCAGCAGGGGTGCAGGTTTTTGAGTAAAAGTCGCTTCCTATTTTATCTGAGGCATTCGGTCACCTGCAGCCTTGGTGGTGTCAGTCACGTCTTCTTTGCTTTCACTTGCTCCCTTCACTCCTTTGGCTTGTTCATTTGGTACCAGCTTGGCACCCGCCTCTTCTAGGCCCCAGAGATTTGGCAGAAAGCGAGCTGCACCCTCTCCTCCGGGAGCGTCTCGCGGGCATATGCCGGGGGCATCTGTCGACCTAAATCTGCTCGGGTCCTGGAGCTCCTTGTCACCACACAAGCGACACTGTGCTCTGAGCTTGGCAGACGTGGTGCATTATTTGCTTTGCAGTGCACAGCATACGCCTGCTCGGGCCTTCAGGATGGGGGGCGCAGAGATCCAGGGGGGGGGCTCAGGTGGCAGCCTGCAGGTGCATCTGTTTGGGGGGTGGGACTGGGCTTGTGCATGCAAAGGAGGCTTTCAATCCTGCGGCTCTGATCGGTGGAACGGTTATCAGCAGTGATTGGCTGAACTGCACTTCCGGAGGTGGCTTGCCAGCTCCAGGGTGGCCGTGCCCTTGGGGTGGTGGCAGAAGCTGTGCACACCTGGGACCTGACCCTTTGGCTTCCTGGCTCTTGTGTTTCAGGCCCAGGATGCTTCCATTTATTTTATTGATTTTATCTTCTTAATTTAATTTAATTTATTTCATTTCATTATTTAATGTACGGTTTAAATTATTTTTAACTTTATTTTATCAACTTTTAAATTTGATTTTATCAATTATATTAATTTTATTTTTTAATTTTTTTATCTTTTTTATTTTGCTTACTTAATTTTATTTATTTAATTTTTTTAATCTCATAATGATTTTTAAAAGCCTGGGGAAAACACAAGGTGTGTATCCTACTGAAACAGGGCAGGAAATAAGTGTGCAGATACGACTAGAAAAGAAAGAAACTCAAAAGATTTGCTACCTAAATGATGTGATTTCACCTTGAGTTACAATGCGATGTTGGAAGGCCACGATTCTGCTTTCCTCTGTCTCCAGACTTGGAAACCATCCTCTAGAGTGATTAGCTCAGATCCTTCCGGAAGGAAAATGTGGAAACAATAGAATAAGGAGGTAGGCGAACGCGTGGTTATGTGAGGGAACGGGGAGCAGCCCAGGCAGAAGGCACAGTAGAGCCTGAAAATATGCCTGGTGGGATACCCCGATGTTAGCTCACTTAGAAGAAATGAATGAATTCATCTCAAAGATGCCAAGGCTATGTTGAGTTGTTCATTTCAGAAACTAACATGGGACGGGAAAGCGGTGACAACCAGTAGTCCTTGTCCTTTGGGGAAGGCCATTGCCATTTGAAAGGAACATCTCCTCTTGCAAAGGTGTCTCCCTCCCAGCCCTGGGAAGAGGAAGAGGCTCCTAATTCGTCTAGAACTTCTCACTGGGTGAAACTGGGATGTCAATTCGCATCACGACTGTCAACTCTGTCTCAGTTTGCTGGGCTTCTTATGGTAACCTCCTTCAACTGTCTCCTCCAAGCCCTTTCTTTCTGCTATGAACTGACCGTGACATTTAAAGGGATAGTCTGGGTCATTTCAAGAACCGAGGTTTGCCTGGGGCTCTCCTGCTTGTTCAAGGCTGCATGTTGCAGACCTTCCCTTGGCTGGTCTCTTGTTGACTGGTTTCTGACACAAAGGCTTGGAGCTCCCCAGACCAGAACCTACAAGAGCAGAGGGGAGCTCCTGCTTCCTCTTCTGCAACAGAAAGACCTCAGTTCCCAGGACTAGAAAGTGGGGTCTGGAAAGTCAGGAAGGTGTGAGCCTAAAATCAGGCCAGGGTCCAGATTTGAGGGTTCGATCTGCCCCTGGTGGGAGTCCTTGAAAGGTCTGGGGCAGGCAGGACCAGGCTCTTGAGTCCTTTTAAATGTGACATTGCACACGGAGATGGTTGTCTTGTCCGTGTGGGCGGCAAGCAGCATGCATCCGTTACTAGAAGCCAGCGATGAGCAATGCCCCAGGCCCATGCCTGGCAAGAAGCTGGCCCCCTGGGCTCCTCCCTGTTGGGTGCTGGGCTGCGCCATCTGCACAGAGCCAGCTCCCTCAAAGGCTGTCTCAGCGACAGAGCCGTGTCCTTGGAAAGGAGCTCACTTTTCTTTCCTCTCTGGCTCCCCTGCTTGAGAGAGTGGTCTTTAAAAACTGGTTATGCAAGGCCCCTGGGGGAGCTGGCAAATGCAGGGCAGAATGAGAACTGAGGGTGAAGGGGGATTTGATCCAAGTGGGAGGCAGATAATGAGAGGATTAGCTCAGGTCAAGGGAAGAATTCGGGAGGGAGGGAAATACCTGGCATGGCTGCACATGGAATACCAAGTGCTGGCAGTAGCCTGGTGGCTGCAGATGACACAGCCCAGCCTGCTGAACAGTTCCCTGTGGTAGGCGAGGTGGTCCAGGAACCACAGTCAACCAGGAGGTGGAGTGGGTGCCAGTGTGTGTGCAGAGGTCGGCGAGGCCCTCCCCCACACAGCCCATCAGTGGCTAAACTTGCTCTCAGAGCTGACAAAAGTGCTCTCAAGGGAGCTGATGGTTTATGCATTTGCTTCCAAAATGAAACTCCTTTTCACTCAGATGATTGCAAACTGGATCAAACCAAACGCCGCAGCGTAAGACATTTCCAAACATGTGTGCTCAGGTAAGGACCTTGTTCAGATCAGGTCTTGCAAATTCATGAATCCTTTCATGTCTTCTTTGAGGGCAGCTTACGTGCCAAGCGCTCCTGCAGGTGTTGAGAATGGAGCCACATGTTGATCAGGATCCTGACTTGCTGAGAACAGAATTGATGGGCTTTGGGTGGGATGGGGGCAGGCGATAAACAGAACGTGTGCTAAATGGAAAGGATGACACTGATGCATTCTGGGAACAGGTGTGGGGGTGAAGAGGGTGAGCCTGAGTGAGGGGCGAGTGACAGGGTAGAAGAGGGTCCTCTGAGAAGGCGGGAGAGGCTTGGGCCTGTGCAGTCTGGAGGTATAAGAGCTCCCGACATGGAAGCACTCTGGAGAGGCCTGCGCCCCCACAGGAGGTGAGAGTGAAATTGGGTCAAAATGGGCAAAAGCTGCCAACCAACAAACCACAGGTCTGCTTCACCCGCATGTAGCAGTTGCCACTCAAATGCAGTTCAAACAACAGGATTTATTCACGAGGGAATACTAACAGGGAAACAAAACGTCCTTAAAGTCTCAAGTGGCAGTTATCAGACCCCAGTCACCATGCTTAGTCCCAAAGGTCCCAAAGACACATGTCCAAGATGGCGCCCTTTGCCCCTCCACACCAGAGGCAGGCACCCTGCAAAGTCCAGTCTTTCTCCTGTGTCTTGACTTTGTCTTCTCTCTCCAGTGTTACAGGCTACTCCGCTTTTCCAAGACTTTTCAATCTTTGTCCACAATTGCTGATCCCAGATCAGCTGTCCAAATCCCTGGCCATCTCCAGGTACCAGCTCACAATACTGCCCTGCTGTGGTGCCACACTCTCCACTCCAGCCACTCTTGTTTCAGGCACCATGGCTCCTTGCCACCTCCAGCTCACTCTTCCAGGGGGCTTGTGCCCAGCCTGGTCACTCGGGCTCCTCTATACCTGTCTACCATTCTCATCTCCCCTCTCCCCAAAAGTCTGCCTCTCTCCATTCTCTGCTCCTTTGCTTTCATCTCTCCTTTCTCCCCTAAAAGCCAAGACTCCAATTTCCCTTTCCACACCCTCCAGGTGATCCATTCTCTCCTCCAGGGTCCACACCTGGAATCTGCAACAAAGTAGAAGCATCCTTATCCTGTCTACCCAGTACCCTTTCACCTCTATGTTTTGCAGACACAGCTATTGGCATCAATGCCTGTATGTTAATACTGCCCATGTTGGAGTCCCGGCTTCATGAAAGGCAGCTCGGTTCCAAGTGAGGAAGGTGAGGCATCTGGCCAGGAGACCAGGGAGGCCGCTGAGAGCCATCGGTATCTGCAGAGACTGTGAGCAGAGGCCAGGTCCAGCTGAGGGAAGAATCTGGGCTGTGCTGAGAGTGGATCACAGGGCCTTCAGCATAGACGGAGAGACCTTCCTCGTGCCCTGAGCTAGTGATGGGGGAGGTACCAACCCAGGGGGTGTGATGCCAGGGAAAGCCTCAGGCAGCCAAGACTGATACTGGAACCCCAGGACTTGCCAGGGGAGCACCCATGTTGCTATTTCCAAGGGCTTGTGCTTGCAAGCGCCTGCATGTGAAGTAACCCAATGCTCGTGGTCAAGGGGATAGAGAAGGGGGAGCAGGGGAGAAAAGGACTTCAAAATGATGATTCCTTACCAAACCCCAGGCCACTCTTCTCCTTCTTCTCTTGTTCAGCCAACCAGACAGGGCCTTCCTGTTAGGTGTCTCTAGCTGAACTTTTTTATTCTCCCTCCAAAGTCTAAATTTTGCAACAAGTCACCAGAGACCACATTTACCTCTGCTGTGATCGTGGAGAATTTGATTTTCCTTCCGCGGAAAGAACTGAGTTTTGATTGTTGACTTTTGCAAAGACTTTACGTACGGACCTACATTCTATTGTTAGTTCTCGTTTTCTTTGTCTCTCTGTCCACTCTTTCTGCAGGCTCCTACCTAACTCAGGTGAACAGACAGCCTGGCCAAGTCAGAGTAAATCAGGCTGTCTGTACACCATGCAGCGGGGGGAAGGAATCGTGCCATGAAGAACTATTTTTCCTTTATTAGGAAGGAAGAAAAATCTGTGTCTCTACAGATAATAGTAAAATTGCAGGTGCAAAATGTATCCCATGTAAGTGAAATGAAAGCATCTCAGGCCTGGTGTTATGTTTCCACTTGGTGTCCCATTACTTTGGCCTCCAGAAAACAAAATTGGTCTAGACACATGTGCCTTAGAAATTTCAAGTTCAGCAATGTGATGGGAGCTGGTTCAAGTGTTTCTGGGATGTCTAGGATCATCTTTGATTCATGAGCATTAATTTGGAATCAAATGGATCTACACATGGCACTACATTTGTGGTAGAGTGTGTATTTTTTTCTTTGTTTCCCATATCGTTGATGTTGAATGCGTGTTTCACATACAGCCTAAATAAACTGCCCAGTCTTTCAATGTAGGGAAAAGTGGGAGTTGGGAAATTAAGTTTTTAAGTGTTTTGTTTGGAAGAGTAAGAAAGTCAGTTGCCGAATGTAAGTAGTAATCTGAGATTTGGCTGTTAGCATCATGCTGGTAGTGTGGTTGGGCTTTGGTAGCTTAAATTGTCACTGTTGGGTGCGTCAGTGCTGTCTTCTTTAATAGATATGACAAGCATTTCCAGAAATCTTCCCAAAAATTAGGAGAAATAAATAATCTTCTGTTTGATTGATCAGAAATCAATTGAATGGCACCTCAGAGCTTCTGAGTCATCCCATGAGGGTTCTCCCCTTCCTCATGGAAAAGAAGTTAGATGACTTTCACCTCTGTAGGATGCATCTGGTGAATGGGAATTGGAATGAAGCATCGTTGCTTGGGAGAAATGTTCAACATTGGTTACTGTTAATTTAAGTGTTCCAAAACTTCTTCAGCCTCTGATGTGTTCTGATGCAATATTGCTCATCAGTTTTGAATATTGTCATGGGTTGTTGTAAGCCACAGTGTTGGACAAATTCCTGTGTCAATTATGTTATTATCAGAATGTAGCTTGATTTACTTCAGTTTCCACCTTTGCAGAATTTCTGGAGAAATAAACAGAGAAATGCCCTGATATTATCTGAAGATCCATGTTAATTGATAACACCTGAGAATGAATGAGAGTTTTCTACCAAGGAATGAATGGACTATTGAAGATGACCATAGTTGTCATATTTTTGTCTGGAATGGTCTTTTTTATGGTCTGTTTTTAATTCAAGAAAAAAATTAGCTGACCAAGATTTTCAGCAGTTCAATTGCATTTTTATGAGCAAAATCAAATTACATTTTCATTCTCTCTCTTTCCTTGATACCATCATACTGTGGAAAATTGGAAATAAATATTCTTATTACTTGTGACAATGGGTCTATTTTTGCATAATTTCAATATGGAATTTTGTATGTCTCTCCTTAAAATAGAGAATTGGAAACATGGTTCATCACCAAGGCTTTGATTAAAATATCTTCTGGGAGTTGACATCTTCAAAAAGCTGTCATTTTGCCTGCAGTGTTCCAGAAACCTCCAGAAAAGGGAGAGGGTGGTACTCTTATTGCAGACCTGGTCACCCCAGAAGAAAACTCCCAGGGACCTGGAGAAGTGGAAATCTCAGGTGGAGCCTGGTCAGAATGCAATGAGGCCTACCCTTCCCTCCCCCCACATATGAACAGGTTGAATGTGGAGAGCTCAATCTAGGAATTTTTATCTAGGGTCTAAAATCTAGGATCAACAATGCCAACAGAAACTCTGGTTGGTTATTTTGCCTTTTGGGTTAATGTCAACTAGAACAAATTAATTAGCAAAGATAGCATTTATTTAGAAAAACATTTTACTATACTATTTAACCGAATTGAAATAAACATTATTGAGATTTTTCTTGACTGATTTTTTCTGATAGTTGATTACTATTTATTAGGTTAGTATCTCTGGCTTTTGTTTTATTTATTTGTTTGTTTGTTTATTTTAAACTGGACTGACAGTTTTCCAGAAATGGAGAACTTTGCCACATTTGACCCAAATGTGAATGGACATTATCTTGCGACAGAATGTTATTTCTTTAGAACACACTATAACTCTCAAGAAGCCAGTCTCCTGAGACCACATCCCAGAAGCCACATGTTTAATTTATACCACCATAGAAATGAGGACAACAATTAAAAGAGGGGGATTACTAGAGTCACCGTAAAGAAAGTTTGAGCAGTGAAGACTCCTGGGGAGGATATAACTTTCTGGATTCTGCTCCTTGACCGCCATCCATGCTGAACATTCCCACTCCCAGCATGCTACCAACCAGACTGCCTGAATGTGGGAGTGGTGCTGCTGGGAAGAAGAGGTTGACCTGAGCCGCCATGTTGGATTTAAACTTTTGAACACTGGCATGCCTGTTCTCTCCCTTTCCAGCTGATGCTCGAAGGCACCCTGGTCTCTGCTCAACTTTTACCATCTGCTGCAAAGATAGATTGCATCCAGTGAAAGCCAGACTATACATTTTCTTTCTCTTTCTCAACTCTCATTTCTCTGCATAAGTGAATCATTTTGACTTCTCTCCTGTGTTCTTCAATTGTAAGAATGGGGTGAGCACTCACCAACCTGGTCATTTATGACCACAGCTCCTCCCCCCATTTGCATAACTTGAAATTGAAAGATGATTAAAATGCTGAGAGGCTGAGATGCTGAGATAATGGTGAAGGGGTCAGATATCCACCAGGTGACTAATCTTGTAAAGAGACCTTTTAAAAAACTGGAGCAAGTTTAGAGAAGGGAGAGCTGATAGTAGAGAGAGTAGAAAAAGAGATTCAGGGTTACTCATGGGATTGTCAAGACTGTACTAGAAGGAACAACTTAGAAATATTAGCTTTTAGTGATAAAGTAAAACTGCCTGTTATTTCTATTACAGAATTTCACCTCAATTCATTAAAGAAATTCTTTCTCAAATAAAACTGAAAGTGAGAGAAAAATGGATGGTGAAGATATAGGGTAAACGGTAGATTAACAGAACATCAATTCCATTAGACTGAGTTCATGGAGGACCTAGAGCCAGATACATATTTTGCTTTTAATTTTATCAGTGATCGAGTTCCAGATGGGGAAAAAAAATGGAGGCTATTATTATAAATTAGGTAGCAATTTCCAAAATATCTGCTTTTCTTTGCAGTTACATTATTTAAGAAACTAAGGCCATAACTGTCTGCTATTTACATGATCTCAACTGCAAAAAAAAAAAAAAAATGCTGTTGTAAAGAAAGGTGTTGTTAATAATTTTATGTTTTCAATATTAGAAAATTATTATGTTATTATGTCAATAGTAGCATTATTTACTGTGCTAATAATTATTATTAATTAGTAGTAGTAATCATTGTTCATCATTATACTAATGTTAATATTATTAAAAGATTATGTTATTAATAATTCTATGTAAGTTGCTGAATGAATCCAACAGTAGGTGATATGAAGCAGTGCAGTGTGAAGAATGACTTGAAGTGCTAGACTGGGAAATCAGGGGTGAATTAGGAATCATCTGCTTTGAGGTAACCTGAAGACAATGAGCATGCGCACCAGAGAAGTGGCAGTCAGGGCCTGCAGGGAAGGGCACCAATACATAGACTCATAGACTTTGGTCATGGTAGAAAGGGGTGTGCACCGTGACTTTGAGCTCTAAGCTTTAAATGTTCTGTTTTTAAGACTAGAAATCAAACAAGTAGACTTGATCACTGAAAGCGTCTTTACTCTCATTCTGCCAGGCAGCTTGCATGCTGTTGGAGAGATCACGGAATTATATCTGGAAGGAACTTTGCACGTTCTCAAGCAGCCTATTTTTAGGCAGCGTGAATAATTCCTCCAGATGGCT
>PVHY01032534.1:0-11810 GCA_004024945.1 Uropsilus gracilis
CCCTGCCCAGCTCACTCTCCCCACCCTCTTGGCTCCTCACCACCAGCCCTCTCTGCTAGGGACACTGCCACTAGCGGGTGTCCAGGCGCGGTTCGGGTGTCGCTCGTCTGTTCGCTGGTCACTTCCACGCGGGTGACCAGCTCCTCCTCCCGGTGCTGACATCGATTGTCTTTCGCCCGCACCCGCCCGCTGCAACACAGAACGTCAGCAGTGACACACGCGGGGTCCTCCCACCAGCCACAAGTGAGGGACTCGGGGGCCCGGCAGGGTGGCCCCGTGGCAGGCAGGGGTCCCCCCACCCCTGCCTGCTGCTTTGGGGTCTCCCGGGTGAGCCCGGCTGGTGGGAGCCCCAGCCTCTTCCCTCACCCTCACTGACGTGCCCCGCCTGCTTGCACCTGTGTCCAAATCTCAGGTTTCTGTAAGGACGTCACCCCGGTCGCCTGAATGGGGGGTTCTGGGGCCGGGTACTGGGCGCAGAGAGTCCAAACCTCAACATCCTTTTCCTGGGGTCTCATTTTTTCCAGAAACCCTCAGTGCTAAGTAATAACAGCCATGGCGGTGTCCCTGTCTGCTTTCTGATGGGACTGAAACTATTGCAGGTTTTCCTGGGAGCAGACCGAGGCTGTTGATTTCTGATGGTCTTTGTGACATAATGTAGCAAATAATAGCTTAGCAAGCAAGTAAACAAAGGCCATTAAATTAGCGCCTTTCCATTTTACTTGAAATTCCAACAAGAAGTGAAATTGCCACCAACGCCATCAGCTGCCCTTCCACCTCTGCGATGTGATGAAGCTCTTATGCTCAACTGACCTCAATGGATCATGTTGCTTGTGCTGGTCATTGCTGAGTGGTGGAACCTCTCTTCCTATAAAAACTCTTTTTTGATAAAAAAAAATGTAGCTCTTAAATACATCGGTGGAATAAACATCCGGGCACAGGTGTCCCTTTGTACCCTCACTGATGTCTCCTTTGGGTAGGTTCCCAGAAAAGCGATTGCTGGGTCGAACGGTAGTTCCAATTTCATTTGTTTGCGCGTCCTCCACACTGCTTTCCATAGTGGCTGGACCAGTTTACATTCCCACCAGCAGTGTAAGAGTGTTCCTTTCTCTCCACATCCACGCCAGCACTTGTTGTTGCCCGTTTTTTGGATGTGGTCATTCTTACTGGTGTAAGGTGGTGTCTCCTTGTGGTTTTGATTTGCTTTTCCCTGATTGCTAGTGACACTGAGCAATTTTTCATGTGCCTGTTGGCCATTTGTGTTTCTTCTTTGGAGAAGTGTTTTTTTTTTTTTTCAGCTCTAGTCATAATTGCAAGAACACAGAAACGACTCAAATGCCCCAAGACAGATGAATGGATGAAAAAGATGTGGTCTATATATACAATGGAATATGACTCATCAATTAAAAATGACAAATTTGATGAATTTACGATAACATGGATGAACCTAGAAGAAATCGTATTAGCAGAAACAAGTCAGAAAGAAAAAGATAGAAACCAAATGGTTTCACTAATATATGGACAACCCAACGAAAGTACACAACTGGGGGGGGGAGCAGCTGTAGCAGCCAGAGAGGGGAGGTGGTGGGTGACCCCCAGGGATTACAGTGATGTGAAATATATATATATATATATATATATAGTCTTAAAAAGTTATGAACTATTACAATAATTTCTAATTTGCAATCATTGATCTAATGAAATAACGTATTATGTAGAGAGCCAGTAAGGCATAACTGGAACAATGCCTAACATATAGTAGGTGCTCAGTTAATATTTGTTGATTAATGGATGAATGAAATACTTAATTCTCTGCAACAACAAATAAATCAATGCATTGGTGGGATTTTACTTGTTATGTTTTGTTTCGGTTTTTTACTTGATCTTCATCTGAAATCTGAAATACTTCTCAGCAGCTCATGGCCGGATGGTGGTATGACAACCTTGCAAACTTCATGAGTTTAGCTGGGAAGGTTTCTAGCTTTATCTCTGGCCTACAGCCATTTATGTAATTGGATCGATTGATCTGATCCTTGAAAGTCAGCTAAAGCTCATCTGGGGCTCCCGACACGGACGGCCGCCGCTGGTAGTGTGTCCAAAATGGGGTGCAGTCCTAAGCGAGGGTGCCATTACCCTAGACATAGCTTGTTCTAGGGAGTCTAGCGTTTGTCATACTAGGCATGTGACAGTCCCTTGTGTTCTCCCTAAGTCCTCTTTTATTGAGATTCCCTCTCTTTTCTCATTCTGTATCTTGTGTGTTTTTCCTCTCTCATTCTCCTTTCCTGATACCACATTTGAAAGGAATTTGTCTTTCATGTTATTTGCAAAGAAGCAGCTTTTGGATTATTTAATCCTTCTGTCTTTGTTGCCGTGGTTTTCTGTATCATTAATTTGACATTTTATTTGGAGAAATTCCCATGTTCTAGATGCATTTATTTTTCAGTCCCCTTTCTCTATTCTCGTCTTATTTTAATGCTGTTTAGTTTTTATTGTGTCTTTATTTTTTCATATTTGATGGTTAAATATTCAAGTTTATCGATCTCTATCTACGGTTAGAAATCTGAATTATTATGGTGTTTCGGGCTGTGGCACATGTGCTTCAGGTGTTCAGAGCAAAGTGGCCCACCCCAGGTCTCGCTGCAGATATGCTCCTTTAATTTCCTATTTGACCTAATGATTAGCCAGCCCTGCTCGTTCTCCATTTATAAGACTTTTGGCCGACTGTTACTTACTTTCACTTTTTTAGAGTTGGGTAGAATAACATGGCCTCTAAGTACCTACTTTTTCAGCTTTCTGCGTCCATGCTTTGGATTTTTTCATTATTGTTCCTTCTTTTTCTCTGTTCAAATGTTCTTGTTTAGCCAAGTTGCTATCATTTGATTTCCTCCTAGCCTAACTACTATGCAACTTTCACAAAACATTTAACCAGACTTTCCTGAGCTCTCTTGAACAGAAGCATAACCTAAAATATTATTTTAATCAAGATACAAAATACTTCTTCCAGCTGGATGTACTATTTCTCCCTTCTGACTTCCGGTAAATACGTGTATATTTCTATATTATGTATTAAATATATTTATGCATTTAAATAATAAATATGTCAAATATACCTGTTATATTATGTGATATATATTTATTATAGTTTTAATTCTATTATAGGGAATAAATATGTTAAATATATTTATATTAAATATATTTATATTGCATGTACGTTTATATACAACAGATATGGATATACGAATATACATAAGAATACAGTGTTCCAGTTATTATTGATCCGTTATTTCAAGAGATTCTAAATTTATTTAATTGAAAGAAATGACCCAGCATGAGACCAGCCGTGAAGCTGGGGGTGATGGCAGAAGCCGTGACGGGGGACTTTGAGGGCCGCAGTGTCTACAGCACTGACCCTCCTGCCTCACCCAGGCGTGTCTCGCCAGGCGCCCTGTCATGTCCTTCTGGAAAGCTTTGCTTGTGCTTTCCTGACTCCATTATTCAGGCATCAAATGTATCCCCCACTTCGTGTACTTTTAATTGCTGTTATGGATGGAAACTGTCTCCAGTGTATTTCCTAACAGGCTATGCTAACGGAAAGCAACTGAATTTTATATATTCCCCTTGGGTCTATTCGGTAAACAGTCCAGGTACTAAAACTATCCCACTGATGTTCTTGGATCTTCTAGACAATTATACAGTCTGTTAATAATGACAGTTTCTAATCATTGTGCTTTGATGTTTTTTTCTTGTCCTATTACAGTGGCCACGTGGCCAGTATTGTAGCTTCCAGGCACCTAGAGAGGGCTTGTGCTCTTATTCCTAACTCTAGTCTAAATATCTTTACACTGCAGAATGTTAATCTTTGCATTCTAATGTCTGTCTTATATATGATCACTTTAAGGTTTTGTTTTACAGTTATTGTCTAAGAGTAGTTTTTTCTTAACCCAGAATAAATATGAAATTTTGTAAGCTGACTTGGTGTCTCTTGAAAGGATCACAACATTTCCTTGCTAAATCTTTCAATGTCACAATTTATGTGAATTCTTAAAAGCAGACAATCTATCCATTTTTAATCTATTTTATATCTTGTAGCTGATTCACTAATATTTTCTTTTGGATTTTGCATTTCGTTAACGAGAATAATCTGTATTTTCCTAGTGTGACTGTTCTTGTCTGATGTTGATGCCAGAAATATCTTATTTAAAATATATCTGAAGAAGTCTAACTATATTCTGTGGGGAAAAAAATGTGAAGTATATCTTAATTCTATTGAAAGGTTCAGTCATAAAGTGAGTTCTTAAAAATAAAGAAGTCCGTGGCTCACGGGTCTGGGAAGTGTATCTCTGTTAGAATCACAAAGCACAGATAAAAGAAACATTGACAGTCTGCTGGAAAGAAGCTGATTTCTTCGACCTGGTCTTCCCCAGACCAATTTGAGCACAGAATGCTTTTTTGATGCCTACCGATTAAAACATCCTACAAGACTTCTTTCAAAGGCTACCGGTTCTGGAAATATTATAAGCACAAAGATGCTTCTTACAAATTATTTCTAATAGCAAAGTTTAGGAAACAAGTTTAACAATAGGGGGGTATTTAGGCAAATGATAGTAGAAGGGAACGTTTTACAGTCCCAGGCTTCTTGGAATTTGAGGATTTCATGAAAGCATGAAATGCAATCATTTTAATGTCAGAAAGAAAAGCGAGATAAAAATATGCTGTGCAATTCTGTGTATATTAAAACCAAACAAAGAAATCGAAACAGGAGAAATGATTAGGAATACGTTCACCAAGATTCAAGTAGTTATCTGGGGTTATCAGCTGTGTTCCTTATTGAGGGGAAATGGGAAAAATAAACAGAGTGGACTCCCCCAATTTTTGTCCTAAGGGAGCATGGGGAGCACCAGGAAGGGTAGGGGGTAGGTGCTGGGACCTTCACCTCGTATTCTTTCCTGCCACGCTTCTAGAAGTCACCTACAAGAGCTTCCCAGGGCTTGTTCCCATTGGACAAGTGTGAGCAGCCTCGCTACACCCCAGCCCCAGGTTCTCATGGCACAACAGGCTGCTGCAGCACATACTCCACACCTGCCCTGCCCCCTCACCAGCCCTTCTTTGTACTGTGCTGTCTGTCTGTCCTAAGAAGCCCTCACCCCTGTGCTGTCTGTCTGTCCATCCGTCCTAAGAAACCCATGGACTTCTCCAAGCATCAGGACAGTGTCTGGGCACCCCAAACTGCCCCCTGGCAATTGCCCCGGGACTGTATGCTACGCATGCCAACGGTCCTTGTGTATATTCTAAACCGGCACAAAGCTTCCTTCTCCTCCCCAAATTAGCGCTGCTCAGCACAGAGGAGGGGAAGGCAGGCCTCCGCGCTGCAGGAGGAACAGCTGAGGGAGACAGCGAGGTCCATGGGGTCCCCGAGGTCGCGTGGCACTCTCTCCTGCCAAACGGTCTCTCCATCCTTGGGACTTGGGCTGGGCTGGAACGCAGGCCTCCAAGCTGAGGTTTTCTGTTCTTTCATAATGGAGTTTCTAATCGTTGCATTGTAATGACCGCCCAGATTCAGACAACAGTGGCTTTTGGACACAGGACAGTCACCTGTGAAGGATGCTGCATTTTTGCAGAGGGGGGGGGGATCATGCACCATCTTGACAGCACTCAGGTTCCATCTCATGCCAGAGACTGCGAGTTAAAACCAGTCAGGAAAGCTAACAACCAAATTGAAGTACACAACTCCAGGTGGGGGGTGGGGACAGAGGGGGAATGATCAGGGAGGGTGGAGGGGGTGAATCCCAGAAACTACAAAGATGTGAAATTTATATTCAAATAAACCATTTGATGTTTTTAAAAAAAGAAAAATAACTTTAACAAACAAACAAAAAAACCACACACACAAGACTGGGAATCAGGTTCCCAAAACTAAAGACCTGAAACATAATGGGATGAAGCAGCAAAAAGAGGCAGAAAACAATAGAAAGAGCAGCTATCAGGAAACAAGAAACAGGGGTGCACGCCAAAGGCACTCGGAATGGCCAATGAAGATAATGAGAAAAAAGGAAAAAAGAAGACCAAAAGGACTAAAGGGCTAAACATGGACAGACACCAAAAAGAAAGGAGGCAATGAGACCAGAGGGAGCGTGGTGGGGTGGGGTAATCCTATGGGGATCAACAGTTATGCCATCATGTATAGTACAATATCCAATAAATGAATGAATGAATGAATGAATGAACAAACAAACAAACATACAAACAAATAAATAAATAATGAAATAAAATAAAACCAGTCAGGACTCGTGGGATGAAGAGCACTTCATTCTACTCTTATCTGCCTTCAGAACACTGAAGATGGGAAGGGCGTGATTGACCTCCGGTGGGTGGCAGTGTCACCGTTCCTCTGATATCTACCCTAAGAGACCTTCCTCAGGAGATCACAGCAAGTTAATAAGTGACTCCCCTGCCCCCAAGTATCCCACAGGAACTAATGTTTCACCTGATTTTGCCTGAGTCACTTTTCCCCTTTGTCTAAAACCTTTGTAAGGACTTGTGGCGTCATTACAATTTGCTGGATGACGCACACTTTCATTCAGCCCAGCCTCTGTGGCTGTGTCCATCTCTCTTGTCTGTCCTCTCTTGCACCCTGCATTCAGCTCTCAATAATCTCATTACCAAATGGACGCGTCACACTGGCCTCTTCCTGTGCTTCACTGAGCGTCCTTGGGTACAGATGTCTATACAGAAGCTCCTCTGAGGGCTGAATCCACATAGAGAACAGTACCCACTTTCCAGGAGTCATCTCCCCCACCTTCAGAACCCACGCATGCCACTCCAGAAACTGCCCCCAGCCTGGCTGTGACTTAGCTTCTCTGAAATACCGCAGAACCAGGTCTGTCTAAGAGTCCAGCAGGGTCCATCACCAAGAAAACGGCCGGGTCTCGGGGCTTTGCCCACATTGTGACCCCTATGGAACCCCCGCCGGCAGGCATGGGTAAGTGTCACCCCCTCAGAGCAGCCCCACAATGAGTACCCCTACAGTGAGTACAGGAAGGTGGTCACCATCCCACATCCAGTGGCCAACCAAGGGGTCAGCCGCACATTGACCTTCTCAACTGGACAGTGGACGCAAAGACAGGGGTTAGCACATAAGCTAGACGTGTTACCCCTGCCATCCATCCAGTGTCTTGCAGGGAGCGGTCCTTGCGGGAAGGCATCTGTGGCTAAGTCCTGGTAGCTCTTCCTATGCCCCTGGCACGTCCTGAGCCCTGGTCCAGCATGTGCTTGCTCCGTTCGCAGGTGCCCCGATGCCCTCGCTGCCTGCAGGTTACAGGTGACAATGGGCTTGGGTGAGCTGAGAGTGGCACTGGAGAGGGGGCGCAGGGCTGCCACTCCAGGCCAGGAGGGGGCGAGACTCAGCCCGCCTGAGAGCCGCAGGGGTCCTGGGCTGTCTTGGGTGAGGCCACCTGCACCAAGGCTGATGGTCCAAGCGGCTCCACACTCCTGGCTCGAAGGTGGTTTGGGGTCTTTGGTTTCGGCGAGAAATTCTGTTCCGGGCCAGTGAAGCTGCCCCAGCTCCTTCCAGCTGAAATCGGGTCCAAAAGGGCAGAAGCCGCCAACCAAGGAATCACAGGGAAAAAAGCGGCATTTTTAACACGCGGCTCCCGCCACACAGCTTCTGACCAGATCCGCACCACCCGTGGGCACAGCAGTTGCCAAAGCCACGTAAACAGCAGGGTTTTATCCACAAGGGGAATTAACCAGGAACATGGAAAGTCCTTAATGCCACAAGTGGCCAGTCATCCCACCCCAATGACCGTTTAGTCCGAAGGTCCCAAACACATGTCCAACCCTAGCCTGAGGCACTTCGCAAAGTCCAGTCCTTCTCCAGCATCTTCCCTTCGCCTCTTCTCTCTCCTGTGTTCTGAGCTGTGGTTCTCCAAGGCTCTTCACACTTTCCAGCAGATGCTGATGCAAACTCAGCTTTCCAAGTAGGCCGCCTTGCTGCGGCTCCACGCACTTCCTTTCCCAGGCCTGCCTCCAGCAGCATCTGGCCACATCCACCAGGCCTGCCCTCAGCAGCCCCTGTCACCCCCGGCCTGCCATTCTGGCATCCGATTCCACACCAGCTCCGTCTCTGCCGGCCACTCTCCCACCATGGCTCCTCGCCACCACCAGCTCCCTTTTCCAGGGGCCTTCCCCTGACCAGGCCACGTGGGTCTGTTCTCTCAGTCCACCATTCTCGCTTTTCCTACCTCTCTCTTGTCTCGTCTTTTTTATCTGCCCTTTTAATGCTCCCCATTTTGTCTTGCAGGTCCTTCTCTCAGACCCCACCCCTCAGGGCAGTATGACGCCCAGTACATTTTTTCACTACCCTTGTATCTGAGCATGCAGAGCTCCGGGGTTTGAGGGGATGGCAGGGAAAGCTGGCCCATGGTGCTCTGTATGTTGCAAGACATGAAGTTCATTTGGGCGTAAGCTGGGTTCTGCACTGACTGGTTTCATCGACAGCCAAGGAGTGGCGGGGTGAGGGGTGGTGGTGGTGGTGGTGAGTGGTGCAGGGGGGTGGTGTGTGTAAAAGGACCTTGCACCAAACTTTCCCATATCCAAGGGGTAATAAAGTGGTGGCGGCTAAGAAACTTCCATGGACTTCACATCTGGGGTGCGCAGCCACCTGAGGCTGCCATCGTGACACGGTGGAACCCCCCTGAGGACCAGATGAGCCCCGCTTTCCCAAGATTTTCTTTCCCCCCACAGCGAGCAGCTGGAGGTAACCTTTCCCATGGCTCCCATCCCCATCCTATTTATTATTTGGCTTCAGATCATCTCCGTGAGGAAAATCACCGTTGTTGGTTCGCACCTTTCAGAGGATTTGTGTGCATTAAACACGTTGGCAATATTTATTTCTTCCGCCATCTGTCTCGCTCTACACGTTCTCAACAGTCTGGCCGAGCGAGAGCCCAGAATCACCTGAGCGTCGTAAAATCAGTCGATGGCTGTCAGAGCAGCGCGGGGAGAGTGCAGCTGCCATCCTGCTGCCCGGTTTAATGAGGTTCCGAAAGTATGTGGACAAGGATGCTGTCCCTTGGTTGCCATGGAAACAGGATGGCGCTCCGAGCAGGTGTCAGCAGCCTCCAATAGAGACGCATCTGCCGATGGCCAGTCTTGGGGGTAGAGGGACACGGGGGGCTTGGGTCCATGTGGTCATCACTTCTGCTTCTTCCTGCCAGTCCCAACCTGAACCCACCCAGACTCTGTTCAGAGCTGAGGTGCAGCCGCTCAACCTTGAGGCTGGAAAGGGCTTTGGGAATCTCAAGTTTAAAAGCCCCAGTATCTCTCTTCTTTCAGATGCTAGTCATGGGGACCTGTTGTTTATTTGGAAAGAAATAATGGGGATCCACCCTCGCCCCTCCCCCAACGTCTGTGCCATTGCTTTCATTCAAAGTCAGACTGGCCCAGGAGGAAACTGTTGCGGTGAACAGGACGGGACACCCCATCTTTCTGCCTGAGCTCCCCACTTCTGGGAGCAACAGCTTTTTAGAACAAAGCTGGTTTTCACCCCAAAGATGCTGCCCCAGGCAGATCAGACCCGCTGCCAACCTCAGTGTGAATTCCGCCGGCCACTTCTCAGAGACATTAGAAAACAATATGGAAGAGTCCTCGCTTGTCCGTCCTCTAGACGGCTTCCGAGAGGGAGGACAGGGCGCATGGGCTGAACTAGAGAACCTGTGAGTGAAACAAGGCAGAAAGTTCCCAGAGTGTCACCTTTGGGAAAGCTCCATCTCTCCAAGTTTTGTGAAGGAAAAGGGATCTCGAGCATCTTGGCTTTCTCTTCGGGTTTGTCCTCATCGTGCACAGGGTCAGAAAGAATCCATCAGCCGTTTGGCTCAGGAAAGAAGCCACCTCGATGCTACTTCGTGTAGAAAAAGCGCAAAGTGTTCACTTTTTCTGTTTTTCGGCTGAACTGACCGAGACTCTTTGTTCTCTGGAACGTGACGATTTAGGCCAAAATCCCTGGATCTCTGAGGTAACTGCCTCCAGGCCACGCTCTGCTCCAACTGGAGATGCCGGACTTCAAAGGCAGGCGATGAGAGGACAATCATGTCATGCTGATTTGATGGGCTTTATTTTCAGCTCTTTTTGGAAGAAAAAAAGACAGATATTTGCTGCTTAATTAAGCTTTTCTCTGTATTTTGAAAACAGGTGAACCGCACGATGGTGGAGCTGGAGCGAGACTGGGCCAGTGCTAAGGTGTGGGCAGCGGAAGTGCCTTCATCAGAGAAGGCCTGTGGGGTGCCCGGGTCACCCAGGCCGGCGGCTCTGTCCGCAGATGTTCCATCTGGGGGGCGGGGAGGACTGACCCAGCCCTGGGGAGCCCGGGGTCCATGACGACACCTGTAGTCCACTGTCCCGCAGTGTGACAGGGAAGAGAGAGCGGGGCTGGGGTGTGTGAAGCGGTTTTTGGGGTGAGGCTGACACGGAAGGATGTAGCTAGGGAACCAGGTACCCTCTAAACAGAAACTAAAGGAGATTTAATTGAAAGAAATGGGGGGCTTCAGATCTGCCTCCTTGGGAAAGTAAGAGCTTTCTTTTGTAAGCTGGTACCTCAGGGTGCGAGGGCCATGCCCCAGACCCCCCAGGCCATCAGGGAACGAGGCCCCAGGGCTGGTGGGTGGCAGGTGTATTCGCACCAGTGCTGACTCGGCAGATTCATGTCCCCTGAACGCCCCTAACAGGGCGTCACCGGAGTCACTTTACAGGCTCTGGTGCCAGGGGGGAGGGGTGTCTGTCACGGGTGCTGGTACCAGCCTGATGTGGCAAAGGCAGGTGAGGAAGAGTCCAGGAGAAGCTGGGCAGGCAGTAAACTGAGCCGGGAAGTCAGGGCGCTCAACTACCCTGGGGCTGCATGGGGTCACTGCGCTGGACTCCAGCATGTCCTGCTTCACCCGTCACCACACTTCACTTTCAGCATCACCCCCTGGTCACCGGCTGCCGCGTGGACACCCTGGGCCTGGGCGATGCTACTTGGAACGGTGATTGCGCCCAGCAGAGCCCATAGTTCAGCCTGACCATGTGTAGGCTTTGTCCTTGGGGACCCGAGGGAGGGAGGGACAGCTGCCTGGGGTGCAGGGCGGAGACAGGGAGCAGGGAGCGAGAGATCAAGGTGAAGGGAGTCATGTCTGTGGGCCCACTGGCTCTGCCCCCCAACCTCCCATCCCAGCCCTCCCCCCCCCCCGCTGCCCCTTGGAAATGCCACACCCCCGAGGCTGGAGCCACCACCGGATAGGACCCTCCTTCGCTGGCCTCATGCTGGCCCTGGAGCCCGTGGCCTTCTGGGCTGCCCCCCAACTCTGTGGAGGCTACTTGGACCTTGGCCTGGAGCAGAGCCTCAGTGTTTGGCTCGGCTCCGCCCCCAGCAGCGCAAAGGACAGAAAACGTTGTGACCCTCGCGCAGAGCGTGACCACTGCCCGCCCGGAGCTGTGGCCCGTTGGCCCCTGCGTCTCAGTAACACCAGCCTCCGGGGAGCTGGGGCGGGGCTCGCCCAGCAGCTCCCTCCCCCCTCACTGCGCTCAGCCCCACGAGGAAGGAGCTAGCTTGCCCCCCTGTTGCAAATGGAGAGACTGAGACAGAGGCGCAGACACGTGTCTGGGGACACGCGGGACACACGTGGCAGAGCTGGGTGCTGAGACGGGGGCTCAGCTTTTCCACTCACGCTGCTCCTGACGGCCCCCACCCTCTGGGGACCCCTCCTGGGGTCAGCTCTGTCCGTCTAGGTAGTCGCCCCCCCCCACTACTGGCCACATCCATCGGCCGCTAAGTGCACCCC